>JACBKR010001279.1:0-44439 GCA_014218235.1 Colocasia esculenta
TGGTTGTTGACGCGGTTCCCCTATCCGTCACGATGGTATCGCGACGGGCTAGGAGGGCGCGACAAGACCTAGTTTGCCTCGGGTGTTTCCCGTGGCTGCGGTTGGCATGTCGGTGTGTGCCTCACGGTAGGGTTGCCCTTAGGACCTTCTGGTGGGGAACGCGGCAGGTTGGCACGCTGCGTTCAGTGACTGAAGGTGACACTTCGTGGCCGTGTCCTAGTGGTGGTGCTAGGAGGCTCCTGTCTGTCTAATAATTGATTGTCGGTCGGTCAATCGATTATTAGAAGAGCGATGGTTTCTGTTTTGTTTGGTGGTGTTCTGGTTTCTCGAGCCGTGTCGTGTGTGTCGGTGTTGGCCGACGGCCCTTCTGGGGGTTTCTAGAGCGAGTGTCGTGCATGCCTGTGCCTACTGGGCTTGTCTTGGTTACAAGCCAGCTGTGCCGGTTTCTGTGGTGGTTGCCCCACCAGTTCTCTTTTCGCCGCCCGTGCTAGGCGCTTGAGGGCTTGTCCGTGAGACAGTTGTTACCGTTACCTGGGACCCCCATCCCCGCACACTTGTTAGAGGGAGTTCTCCGGGCGGCGGGCGGGCTCAAGTCACCGACTTGGAGCAGAGGGGAAAACGGTGGGGACAACGGCATATAGTCGTTTGTAGAGCTCTCTTAGCTAGGCCTAGGTTTCCGAGGTCGTTCTGGCGCTCTTTCGGTGCGGACCAGCTAGTCCTCTCACTCACTGCCTCGCTCTGTTTGGTTTTGGTTGTTCTCTGCTGTGGCTTACTAGCCTCACTCTACCGGGAGGTTCTAGGCAGGAGTCAGCGGCTAGCGAGTTGGAGGTGTGGACGTAGTGTCCTCCTCTTAGCTGCCTGTGGCGGTGGCTTGGTTGCTCTTGTTGTGACGGAGTTTCTCACGTTGTTTCTAAGTGAGTCTCGTCACCCTAGCCTGCACGGTGTTGTATCCTAGCTGTGTCTAGTGTCGTGGGCTTAGTTGGTTTGTCCTTGTGGGCCGTGCTAGCGGTTTCAGCATTTCGTGACCTCTCGGGGTGCCTTGTGCAGACACCCGACCGCTGGTTTTGTAAACTATTCCTTGGTGCCATCTGTGGTGGCACTGTAGGGTGTAGTTCCCTGACCTCATGGAGTGTCCGAGGTCTAGAGTGGTTCTACTTGTGGGCCCTCAACCTTTTGGAGGTTTGAGGTGGCCGTGCCTGTGGTGAGACGTTCCTTCTCACATGGTTGCACGGTGTCTCTCGTGGTGACACCTGGTTGTTCCTTCCCGACCTCGTGGAGGTCTGGGATGTTGGGTGCTTGTGTCGTGAGACTCTGGTCTCACGTGGTTGCTCTGGTGCTTCGTGAGCTTCTCTGTCTCGGCGGGTGCGTGCCAAGGTGTTACTTCCGCATTGTGTTTGACTCTGCTGGTTCTGCGGGAGTCGTGATTGGCCCGACCCTGGTTGTGGGTCATGTCTTTGCTCTGTTCCGCTGCTTTGTAGTACTCTATAGTAGGTGTTTCCCGCTTTACTACTTTCTAGAGTAGTTTGCTTCCGCTTTTGTTGGAGTTCATGTTGCTCTAGCTGGTAAGGGACTGGTTATCCCTACTGAGCCTTGTTTGCGAGGCTTACCCCCTACTCTCTTCAGGTAGGGACTCGCTGTCGCAGGAGTTCGTTGTCGGACGGTCGTGGTGGCGGTTTGTACGAAGTGCGTTGCCAGCAGTGTGAGTTGCGAGCGTGTGATTTTGTACAGTGTGAGTTGAGATTGGCCTTTTGCAAGTCCTCAGGGTATGCCCCTTAAGGACTGCACCTTTCTTTCTGTACCTATACTTTTATTTGAGACATGTTGTACATATTTTCCTTATTAATGTACGAACTTTCTTGTTATAGTTATTTGAATTCATTGCTTATCTCACTGGACTAAATTCTAACCCTTCCGAGTCTTCGGATCCGTGGGTGGCGGCACGATCTTCGGGTCCCTGGCGGGGGGTCCGGGAGGTCGCGTCGTTACAGCTGGAGCATTCGTCAAACTGAATGGTAAGACCAGAAATTCATAATGGCCATATCTTGTCCTAAAAGCCGTTTTAGAAGAATCCTCGGACTTGATTCGGAGTTGATGATAACCAGAACAAAGATCAATCTTAGAAAACACAAAGCTCCACGCAATTGGTCGAACAAATCTTCAATACGTGGCAAAGGATACTTGTTCTTAATAGTCACCTGATTCAGCTTACGGTAGTCAATGCACAACCTCATTGACCCATCCTCCTTCTTCACAAAGAGTACAGGTGCTCCCCAAGGTGACACACTTGGCCGAATAAAACCTCTATCTAGCAATTCTTGAAGCTGCTTATGTAATTCCTCCAATGTTGTTGGTGCCATACGGTAAGGAGCAATAGATATAGGTGAAGTACTAGGTACCATTCAATACCGAACTTAATCTCCCTCTCAGGTGGCAAACCGGATAAGTCCTCGAGAAATACATCACTGAAGTCCCGGACGACCTCAATATCTTTTACAGTCAGTGCCTTCTTCAAATCCATAGACATCACAACACTAGCAAGAAAACCACTACAACTTTGTTCAACAACTGAATTGCCTTCAAAGTTGAAATCACAAACTTATGTAGCACCCCAGAAATTTTAATTACATAAAAACTCAAATAAATAGAAATTAATAATTTCCATAATATCGGAGTATTTAAAACATATGTATCATTATCGTATGTGCTAAAATACATCGGAAATTTCGTAAAAATCATATATGGACTTCAAATAATATCCTCTAATGACCCATCAAGAAATTTGGGTCAATAAAAATCATTTGGGCTAGGTTTAAGAGTTATTGTGATCGATTATCTAAATTAGGAAACAAGTCGGAAAACCGTTAACACGGAAATACGACGCAATAAAAAAGTAAATAAAAGTGTTGGAGAGACTTCCCATATTAAATATTAATGACCCAATATCATAATTGGGCCAATGGACATCATTTGGCCCAAAAATCAAATGGAGCTAGAAAATACATGGAATTCGTAACCATAAATAGGCTGAAATTAGAAAGAGGTAATTAGAGTTGAATTGGGATGAGAACATGCTTTCTTGGAAACCCAAATTCATGCTTAACTATGGTGGGAGGTTTCCTAAAGCCTCACACACTCAAATGGAGGAAGAAATCCTCAAAATAGGAAACTAGTAAGCCAGAACCGCAACTCTTCTTTCCTTGTCACAATAGGACTCCTAAGCACCATGGATTCTTAAATACTCTCCACCAAACTCTTGGGGATGACTTACATCTTTTTGGGGTCGTTTGGAGGAGTTCTTGGTGGCTGGGAAGCAGGAGATCGCACACACCAAGCCGTTCTTCTTGCCCGTTGCATCTGCTGTGACCTGCACAAACCGTCCACTTGAAGTCGACCAAAGGTGAGTCAAAACATAACCAAACCTTGCAAGGCCTATACCACTGTAAATAGGGTCAAGTCTACATTCTAACCCAAGTGGAATGCCCAAATTCCATGCAGTATACACAGAGTATTAGGCGTTTTCCTCCAAGTGATCTGAACACGGGTTTTCTGGAAAAATGGGACTTCTTCAACCCAGAAGGTAGGTTTTCTCGGCCAAACCTTAACATATCATATACCAATATGTATAGAATCAAGTTAACTTTCGTTTCCCACTGGTTTCAACGAATTTCAATGAGTAGATTTTGAATTATAAGCGTTTTTCCAAAGTCGCGCACTGTTAGGGATTTTCCCGTTCTTTATATGTTGCATGCGATTTGAGACCGAATTAGAGCAAACCAACAACATGAAAGTTGTTCTACCTGTTGTCCTCGTCATGTCTTGTGTTTAACGTTTTGTCTAAATGTTATTAGTTAGAGAGTTATAAGCGTGGAAAGAGGGTCGCTGCATGATACTACGTTTTCGGTTTGCACTTGGCTTTTACGTTTGTGTTTGATTTGATTAAAGCCTATCGAAACCATCATTGTTTTCTAATTCCGATTTACTGGAAGTACCTTTGCATGTCTAGGTTGGTTTAAAACTAGTTTCGTGATTTTTCATGCACTGTACATTTGTTCTTAATTTTAGAACAACCCTGTGTCAAAATAGGGAAAGTCTAGTCCGCAATCCAAAGCACTGTCCTTTCTCTGTCGGATTCAGGCGCAGACTCTGTGAACGCGATGGCCCGATAGGCCGCGTTCTGAGGTCTTGTTGACAGTAAAACTCGTCATGTTCTGAACGCGACGAGCGCCCCGTCGCTATCTCTCCGCCGGTTCTGACTGCCTTGTCGTGTTCTTCACATCCCCTTGTCGCGTTCTGATCTGACCCCGTCGCGACCTTTACAAGTGTCCGTCGCGATCTCAGGATTTTTACATTAACCACTTATTTTCTTGCAAATCTTACCGCTATACCTGAGGTCTATTTAAATATGATATTTAGTGTGTAATTCTCATGTCTTAGGTCTGATCATTGCATGATGGTTATTTTAATGGCTTAAAAGTGGTAAACCCATTTAAAAAGCTTTAATTACCCGAATACTATTCTAATTGCTTTCGTAATGACGTGATCATTCATGCTACTTATGATTTAATCTTCCTACTGGTCTACCATGTTTAAATGATAATTGTTATCTTAAAATCTGCAAACCATGATTAGTTAAAGCTCATAGTTTTATTCCATGTCATATTGTTAAGTGTTTTCCGCGAGTTTAAAACCGATGGTTTGTGGATTGAGACACACATACATCACTACACACTTACACGTCTAGGCAGCCCTTTCTTGGGAATTTGGAAGCTCTCTACCGGTCGTTCCGAGTCGGTAGACTAGTGACCTGTTCTCCAAGACCTCCGTAAATCTTCTCTGACCATGGATTCCCACATGGTCGACGAGTTGGTTGTACCATTGAAGTTCCCTGGAGATAGCGTGCACTTCCTTTCGCTTCTTGTTCTCGTGAGTGTGATTTACAATCTAGACTAAAGCCATTAATGTAAAGATTGAATTAAAGTATAAATCGTACCGTTATGTTGCCAATTTATCTCTCGACCATTGTTCTCATGAAATCATGTTCAATTTGCTTATTACTTGTTCTCATCATCATCGTGAACATGACATTATACATGCTTACATTTGAAACTCTCATTGGCCATTATTAATGACTGTGGGTATCTACATTTAAAATTTAAGTGAGATGCTGACCGGGCACGGAGAGTGTCCAAGGGCTCCAGTCTAGCCCCAATAACGGAGAGTCATAAATATACTGTTAACCATGGGGTATAATGATTACTGGCGTTGCATCTGCGCTGGGAGTCGTGGGTGTCGTGTTGAATGATAGATACATAACCACATACATGTGTCCTAGTGTACATTCTTGATGGATTTTTTCTTGGTGTACATTAGTGTCTACGTGCCTGATTAGTGTTACATTATCGTGCTCGTACATTCTTGTTTGCTTGCTTGCGTGATATGGCCATCCTGCATTTAATGCAATTAGTGATATCTTGTGTTCTTGACATCAAGTGAAATCTTGCGTGCTTGTACAAAGTGATCTATTGCTAGTTCTATCTTGTCATCTTGTTCTATCATGATCACTCTATCTAGCTGGTTCATATATCATGTTTTAACGAGTTTTATTCGCACATGCATATCATGACATTCATCGTGCTTACCTAGTTCTAAACCGTTAATCACTTATATCATTGCCCGCACATTGAGATATAAATCCTACGGGCTAGTTTGCTCATCCCCTACTTTTACCCAATCTAGGTGACTATGAAGTTCAAGAGGAAGATCAAGTCAAGGATGGGAATGCGTCCGAGTGATGAGCGTTCTAACTATGAGTCTAGTAATAGTAGTTTGCTTGAGTGTTAGATTCATGTAGTAGGAAGTGAGGAATAAAAGTGTAATTTTCCTTTATTTGAGTCTTAGTCCTGTAATAGTTTCCATACAATAAGTTGAGATTTGAATACAATTATATTGAGTTCAACATTGGGCCCTATTATGATGTTGTGTTGATACACATCTAGTGCGTGCTAGCTAGAGGCTTATTTGCCGACTGTTTACGTCTCAAGTTATTGTCTTGAATTATTTCCAAATTATTACTAATATCCGCTGTGTAATTCTCGGGACGTGACAACTTACCCGTCATATTCTTAGGTAATGGATGGGAAAATTCATCACCCAGAATTCGGAAAATGATTATCTTCTTCCTACAATCCATAAGGGCGTAATGCTCCTCGAGCCAGTCTAAGCCCAAAATGGCATTGTAGTCCTTCATCTTCAACAGATAAAAACTACCTGGCAAGTCTTGCTCCTCGATACACACATGGAGGGAAGAAAAACAATGCCCAGTCAACATGGTTCCAGCTGGGGTGTGGAACAGATAACGGAACCTCCAAGACCTCAGGACTATACCAGACTCCTTCATTAAGACCCTTGTAAACTTCTCGAAGATAAAACTATGCGTAGCACCAATATCAAATAAAACACAAGCATGCATACCCATAATCAAACTGTACTTTTAGTGATGTGCTCTGCCAACTCAGCCTCATCTCTCGCCAAAGCAAAAACTCGAGCCTGAGCCCTTGGTCTCCCTGCTGCTCTCGGTGCTGGTCTAGCTGCTGCTAGTACTGCTGCTACTGATGTCTGCCGTGCCATCTTCGAACAATCACGGATTTTTTGGTTCTTGTCCCCACACCTCAAGCATCTATCAGAAGTCACCCAACAGACGTCTCCTCTGTGATGCTTCCCACTCTGAGAACACAAAGGCTTCTCCACAACTGTACCATTGCTCATAGTCAGTGCATCCACTCTTGCCGGCACTACAGCCCTGGGTGATAACACTAGAGTCTTCTTTCTTTTATCCTACCACTGAAAAGTGGATCCAGGCCTCCTCAAAGAAGCCCTCTTCTCCTCCAGATACACTTCCATCTCCTCTTCTTGCATACATGCCATTGACAATGCCTCCTCCCATCGAACGATGTCCGAAAGCCACAAGTATAGTCCTCAAGGACGGCTTCAACCCCATCACAAATTTCTTCACTTTCCTCCGCTCTTCAGCTACTATGTGAGTCGCATACTTCGACAGCTCTGCAAATCTAGCCTCATACTCTAGTACACTCATTGACCCTTGAGTCAATGTCAAGAACTCCTACTCCATGCGATCTTGCACATGCTCTGGAATATACTTTGCTCTGAATAGGCGAACAACTTGGTCCATGCAACCTCAATAGCTCCATCCTCGAACTGTGTGCGTAGTACTTGTTGGATCGAGATGGCACTAATGATGTCCTAGAGGGGGGTGAATAGGACTTCTTGACCTTTTAAAAAATTTATCTGAAATTAGACAACACTAAATAGATCCGTTAGAATTTAGTGTGGTGTGTGATTCAAGTGTAAATTGGCCGAAACAATCATACAAATGCACAAAGAATTTTATCCTGGTTCGGCCCTTCCCACATGGAAGTCCTAAGTTCAGCCCTCAAGCAAACCACTTGAGATTTCACTAACTACCAGAAACCTGGCTTCTCTCACCCTTGAGAGGAATTACAAGCCCACTTGCTCCCAAGCAAGTCTTCCCTCAACAGTGGTACAATGCTACCTTTCACAAGGTCTTCCTACACAAGAGGGGTACAGCAGGAAACAAACCTCTTACAGGTTTACACAGACAGAATTGTAAAAACACTTGTGTGTTTGCTCCAAAGAGTGAGCAAACAAGGAGATTCAGATAGGAATATAAAATAAGAACTACAGCTGTGATCTTTCTGAATCAGGTAGGGTGGAATAAAAAATATCTAATTACAACTACCACTCAACAAGACTTCTTTGAAGAGGAGAGCTTGGAGATTTTTTCTAAATGAAGAGGCTCTCAATCTTGCAGCTCAAGAGAAGGCTTGTAGAAGCTCTTGCTAGCAGAAAGCCGGAGAGAGTTGAACTGAATTGCTAGCTGGTTGCACACTTGGTGTCTTGGTGTCTCCTCTTGTTCAAACTTCGGCTTCTATATATACTTTAGAGGATGTATCTGTTTGAAACTATATGTTGAAGATCTAGCCGTTTGAGGAGTGATCTTGATCCTTTGGGTGCAGATGAGATCTAGATTATCCATTGGTTCTTCAGCTTTTTAGCTTTCCAATGGCTTCAGACCATGCTTGTAGCTTCTCAGCTTAGAGGTCAATCCTCAATTAATGTTCTGTGAAAGCTCCATGCCGAAAACGTGCAAAATAAATGATCTGCAACACAGACAAGACAAAAGAAAGGATACCTCCATACTTTCTGAGGTAGGTGAGTCAAAGATATATATATATATATATAAGTATAGAAACCTCAGACAGACACAAGTTCAGTGCAAAATAAATAAAGACAGACAGTTGCAATAGAAGGTAAGGTGAGGTTTTAACAGTGGTAGGTGAGCCTCTGTCAGATATCCCATGCGCCTGAAGGCATTAAGTTGCAAGACATCTACTGAATGAAAAGAAAAACTGAACTTGTGCCATAAAGCAAGAGACCAATTTGAATAAATGTTACAGACATTTTTATAGATAATTTTCTGTGGTTGTTTTGAGTACAATATATCATATCTGTCAGAGTATATTAAATAATAATAATATCATGACATGATATAATTTTAAATGATATACAGATGTTATGTGTTCTATAAAGAATATCATTAAGCAAAATGTAGTATCAAACAATCAACATTCCATGAAATCATAAAATAGTATTTTCCTCATGAGCGGGTGCTTGTGCCTACATCCAAGTCGAGTCCTTAATTAGATTCTTCAAATCAACAACCTAGTAATTACTTCGTAAGTACCAACCTGGGCTTGCACTTGCACCTGCAAGGCAGCTGTCGTCTGAGCCTGGGTCTGCATCGCGTGCACAAGTCCCTGTATCAGTGCTCCATAGTCCCGGGTGGCAGT
Organism: Colocasia esculenta; assembly: GCA_014218235.1. Taxonomy (NCBI): domain Eukaryota; kingdom Viridiplantae; phylum Streptophyta; class Magnoliopsida; order Alismatales; family Araceae; genus Colocasia; species Colocasia esculenta. The sequence goes on from JACBKR010001279.1 coordinate 8,889, forward strand.
CGGGGTGGCAATGGTACTTCTGCCTGACCTGGTGCTTGCTGATCTAGAGCCTGTGAACCTCTAGTTGGCTCATCGCCTCGGGCCGAGCCTGCTCCTCTAGGACCACTGGTATCCATAGTCTGCAAAATAGGCATCTGTTATAATAACCTATTATTCTACATAATCTTGGACTAATTCTTTATGCAGACTTAAGGATATGAACACATTGTTGATATTTCATTTATGTACATACTCAACTTGGAATGCTCTGATACCAATCTTTGTAACGCCCCTCTTAGACCCGGTACAGATGTACCAACTCACATTGGATCCAAGAGTGGTGCTACAGTTGAAACATCCAACATTTGATGGTTCAGATTGAGTTATACACAAATGACAATTAAATTCCAACAAGTTTGCAACGGAATATGAAATTTACTTTTCCATCAACATTGTATTCAAATACTAAGTCTAGAGTATAAAAGAAGAAATTACAATAGTCCAATGAAATAACAGTTCACAAGTCCATAAATCACACAATGTTCAAATTACAATTTATTCTCACATACATAGTCACTCAACCACACTTCCAATAAAGGAATAAGCCTCCACGTCCTCACGCTTAGAGTCAGAATGGACTAACCCCTCGTTGTCCTCAGCCTCTCTTGAAATGTTAATCAAGTGTGAGTCTACTAGACCCAACAAGCAACGATGAAAGACAGTTCAAGATTTATCATATAAATACTTTTGAAAACCTGATAACATATTCAATTACTTATCCTTGATACAATATAGCTCTTATCTGTCAATGTACTATAAATCATTTGTCAATTATTTTCATATACGATGGTTACTTATCATGTAAAGGAAACAATTCATATAACATGTGGATTTTATCATGTAGTAGATATAGCATTTAAACAATATCATGTGGCATGGCATATAGACAAAATCATGTAGCATGTAGTCAATGTCATGTAGCATGTAGTCAATATCATGTAGCATGTAGTCAATGTCATGTAGCATGTACTCAATATCATGTAGCATGTAGTCAATATCATGTAGCATGTAGGTATAGTTGCCAAGGCATAGCCCCACTATTAATAGAGATCATGTAGAGTGTAACATTCACTTATCACCTAGGCAAAATAGTGATGAAGTCTTGGTTATTGCGCAATACCAGGGGAAGTCCTCTCCACCTTAACCAGTAGAACATGTCTACCTCCAGGGTTTCAATCTGTTGCCCACGGATTCATGTAGTCAATTTCATGTAGGTGAACCATAACCATAGGGGCATTCCATGGTGTAGTTCCATGTAGTCATCTCTATAATAGCAATGTCTTATTGGCCATATCATTTCAGAAATCTTATAACATGCAATTAATGTCTACATGTAATTCTATTATGCTTTTTCGTAAAATCATGCATAATTAGCAAGACAACAATATAACTTTCACAACTCATTTCATCATTTATGAAGTCATTATTCTACTGTACAACAGCAACCTAACATGATACTACATTTACTTTTTATATCAAAATTCAACATGCATGTCCCCTTTCTCACACCTATTGATTTCCATATGCATTTTCATCATTCAGAAAATTGTAGCAACAAGTACAGTGTTCAGAAAATTCTGCAATTTTGATAGTAACTCTCTTCCTAGTCATGCATCACACCTACAAAGTTTCACATTTTTCGGAATTCAGCATCATTTCTTTGGATTATTTTCATGTACTTGGACTAATTAGCATGGCATAAGGTGTAAATGAAACATACCTTTACTGTGTGAAAACTGAACATGATAAGTCTATATTTCCATCTAACAGCAGTAAAATCTTCCAATCATAACTTCATACATGGATTAAGCACATACTTATTTCTCTTTCTCCTTACTTAATCAAAGAAAAATCTTTAAAATTTAATATGCATAGTCCATACAACATTGCCATGACATTTATACTGTATAATAGTACTGATTCACACAGAGCAGAGCCTAATCGAAAACCCTATACATGCATGGATCACAGTTTATAAACAATAATCAGATTTGTAGAAAAATAGAACAGATGAACTTAACGGCAATGTATGTTGCCGTTTACACAGGTTAACGTCAACATATCCTGTCGTTAATATCAGTTAACGGCAGCACATAGCGCCATTAATATATAATAGACATCCAATACATTGGCGTTTACATCAAATAAATGGCGGTCGATGTTGACGTTAAGTTCTTCCGGTCAGAAAACCCATAAAACGCACATGAAATATCGGAACTTTAACCTCGTTCTACTCTTTTAATCATGGTTTTAAAAATCGATAAAAATGATAAATCTATAGAGTATAATATCCTAAATCTTTCCCCCATGGTACTTGCCTCTAACCCTCCTTCTAGAGTCACGAATAAAAGGTTGAAGATGCCCGCCTTGGCCACAAGGCAGTCCTTTTCACAATCTTCAATCGTCTGATCCGTCCTCCAAAATAACACCTACACTTGGGGATCCTTCTGCACACGATCCTTCAAGTCGCCTCACTGTCCAGCTCACTTCGATTTGCACAAAATGCCGCACAACAACTCCTCCTTCGGCCCTCTTTTCTCACCTCCGAACCAGTGAAAACCCTTTCCTAAAGGCCAATCGGGGTCTTATAAAGACTCATATGGTTTACCCAAGCTCTAATCCTAACCCTTGAACCGAAAACATCTCGATCCATCGATTAAATGCAAGAAAATGGCCAATCTTTCCTCCCCAGAACGGTAGCAGCAAAAACTGGTAAGTCAGGTTAACGTCAACATAGGTTGTCGTCGACCATGAGGTAGACATCAATCGATCATCACTACAAGAAAATACGTTTTTAGAGACCGAATCTGAGACCGAATTTTTCAGTCACTATTCGGTCTCAGATTTGAGACCGAATAGTGACTAAAATATATCGTCACTAACTTTTAGATTTAGTGACCGAAAAAAGTTCAGTCACTATTCGTCTCTCAAATCTGAGACCGAATAGTGACTGACAAAATTTCAGTCACTAAAAGTATTTGGTGGCGGGCTTGGGAGGGAAATTTTGTGACCGAAATTTTCAGTCACAGTTCGTCTCAGATCTGAGACCGAATTGTGACTGAAAAATTTCGGTCACAATTCATACGGCTTTAGTGACTGAATAGAGACCGAAAAAGTTCGGTCTCTGTTCAGTCCTAATACCTTTATAACCTCCCCACCGTCAGCCCTTCTTCCCCCCTTCTCTTTTCTTCTCTCTTAGTGAGACATCTCTTCTCTCTCTTGTCGACACCTCCGACTGTCGCCCCACCGTCGCCGCTGTCGTCCGCGTCGCCGCTGTCGTCGCGTCGCCGCCGTCGTCTGCTCGCCGCCGTTGTCCGCCATTCACTGCCACTGTCCGGGTCGCCGTGTCGTCCCTGTCTTCATCGTCTCTCCCTCGCCGCCGGAGGTCCACATCGACGTTGTTGCAGGTAAGCTCTCTCTCTCTCTCTCTCTATGCACGTGTGTGTGTTTGGGTGTGCCTGTGTGTGTGTGTGTGGGTTGTGTTGAGCTTAGGGAGGGCCACAGTGGGTGGGGGGTAGACAGCCGGGATGGGGGGTCTCTGATCTCTCTCTCTCTCTCTGTGTGTGTGTATGTGTGCTGTTGTGTGTGGGGGGGGGGGGTTGTGCAGGGAGGGGGCTGTTCTGGCGGGGGGGAGGGGGGTCACAGGCGAGGGGGGGTTCTACCGGGGGGGTGGGGACTTTGCAGAAGGAGGGTGGGGGGTTCAGTGGGGAGGGGGTGGTGGGGTTGGGGCTCCAGTGATGGGGTTGGTGGTTTTAGTGGGGAGGGCAGTGGTTATTTCACGGAAAGCTGTATGTAGTTCTCCACTGCATAATACTTTTTCATGTGTCTTTATCTCTTTCCTTTTCTGCCTTATCCAAAACAAAAGGGTGTGATGGGCCCTCCATATTCAGTTTTTAGCAGGATGGATTATATGGGATGCTATGTGGTATTGGGGTTGAGCATTTTTCTAAAAGAAGGATTATATGGGATGTTATGCTGTATTGGAGTTGAGGCAGCTCCTTGGAGGAAATAATTCTCTGAGATGCTCACAACTATCAGAATACGCTTTAGCCTCTGAATAAATGTGCACTGTGCTGTTTTCTGATGTCTACTGGGTTGCTCAAAAGACTCCTTGTTTCTTATTGCTAGTGGATTGCATTGTATAATCTGAGTAATGCAGAGAAATACAGAAAACTACATATAAGAGAAAAGGTATAGTAGGCAGGACTCAGAAATCCAGGGAAAAAGTTGCATATCTACACCATAGAAACTCCTTGTTTCTTATGTCTATTGGATTGCATTCTATAAGCAGTTAGAACTGCAGATAAGTAACAGAAAACAACATATAACAGACAATGTGTAACAGTAGAGCTTTGTAATTCAGAAAAAAGTTGATATCTACACCTAAGATTTGAGTGTTCTTGTCACGGGATTTCTTTTAATAAACACTCTAGCATAATAAATGGCTTTTTAGTGCCTTTAGTACATTCAATTTACCTCTCAAGAAGAAAAGTTTGCATGGTCTATCTTATGTTATTAAAAAATGTGAGATGTTATGCTTTGTATTTTGGAATTATGTCAGAATTTTTTATGGTAATGTCTCACTGTTCTTTGGGCTTCTTTGACATCTACAACAGGGAACTTTACAGCAACAACATAAGTGGCCAGATTCCTAGTGATCTGGGAAACTTGACAAGCTTGGTGAGCTTGGATCTCTATTTAAACAATTTCACTGGATCATAACTCATAACAATGTGTATCTTGGAATGACAGACTCTTGTGAATGTCATATCTCATATGTACCAAAACAGTAGAGTATGCTACATTGAATATTTTTATCACTGAATGGAACTCACTCAATTCCTTTAAAACTACTTCTGTAATAAAAGTGGAGGAGCAAAATTCACCATTTGTCTTTCTTTGGGTAGTTAGATGTACTTCTCCTTTTGGTTTCACCATGTCCATGTTTTTGGTTGCAAAGGGTTTTTCTCCCCTGCAAGATAAAGGCAAGCTGTGTGGGGTGGGCATCTGATTTTGCTGTCTTTCTCTTTTGGCTTAAGATATGGAAAATGTGGGTGGTTTGGTATAAATGGGGTTGTGTGAATAGGAAAGATACCGCAGCTGGTTGATGTAACTCTGCCTTTTTAATTGAAAGTTGGAAGGGAATTGTTGTTAGGGAGTGCTTTTATATTCTCATAGACTGTTAATTTAAGATACTCCTTGTATCTCAATTACTGATATTTTTGTTGTACTTTTTCCATGATGACTTCAGGATACTCAATGTGATGATGGAAAGAGTACCTTGGAGAGTATCTTAAGGTAGTGTTTTGAAATACTATGTCTACCTATGCTTCTTGTGGTATGCTCCAAAATGCCTGCATCTTACACTTTTGTGATAGTTCTTCTGTAACATTTTATTATTGTCATGTCCTGTGCAATTCTTCTTTGTGAATGCTAATTCTTTGATATTGCAACATTTTTGTAGGAGGCCTTTTACCTATGGGAAGATGATGATACAAGGTAATAAATTATCTTCTTTATGCTTCATTATTATAGAATGTCTCTCTTTCATGAGCAGAAATGGATCTTTACATGCCTATTTGATTAAATACTGTTGTCTTTTGTATATGTTATCATTTTCTGCTTGTTCTCTTTTCTTCAGTGAAACTAAATTTCTGTGAAACTATTGTTCCATTTATCAGAAGTAATTGAGTTGGATGTTAATGGTCAGAAAAGTAATCATAGACTCATAGTTACATCAATGTTTGTTAGAACTGAAAAGCAAACGCATTGCTAAATAATGAATGTCAACTGTGAAATTGATTCCTATTTATGTTGTTTTGTCTTCAAGGTTTTGTTTCGAACACGTGCGGAGATTGAGCTAGTTGTTTTCATCTTTTAAGGCTTTTTGTTCAGGTAAGATCCAGCGAGCCTGGGTGTGGCTCATCTTTATTTAATCCAGCGAGCCTGGGTGGTGGCTCATTTTTATTTGATCCAGCGAGCCTGGGTGGTGGCTCATTTTTATTTAATCTCGCGAGCCTGGGTGGTGGCTCACTTTTATATTATGCGTGGATGCAATGAATATATTTTTTGCAGGATGTGTTGAATGTATTTTAATGCAGGATGTAAGCATTGGATGATTATTTTTCTATTATAAATATGGAACAACTTGATGGTCTGTTTATATTTATTTTGCTTCATGTGGTTTCTTGAAAATAATCTAGATGGTCGTGCTTTTGCAGTTCCAGCCCTTATATCATCCAACTGTGCTAATGAAAATGTATTGAAAAAAAAAAAGAATAACCAAGAATGCCCCTAGGGATGTGATGTCATCATGCCCTTATGGATCTAACTAGAGGTTAATTAAATAAAATATAATTGCTTACAGTATAAAGTCAGCTCATAAATATATAAAACACTTAATATTGCTCATACACTATAAGACCACATGCCTGAAAGAATTCCTGGAAAAGCAATCTAGACCAGGTAATTTGCATGCACTAAGATAAAAACTAGACTGGAAACCAAAACTGACAGGGCTAGTCTTGATTTAATTTCTGGTTATTGATCCTGGCTTGTTTATCTTGCAAAGGCCATTCTGACTTGCATCAGCTGGGTTCAGGCTAGTCTTAGGCTGGTATAGACATTGAGAGTCTTTAAAAAATAGAGAAAAAAATATACATACCCCCCCTCATAGACTTAACGCAGTAGTATGTTTTTAAATTTATCTTCTAAAGGTGATAACTAGAAGGAAAACTAAATAGACAAACTATATTTAGCTATGAAAAGATTATATAAAGATTAGCTATGACAAAGCAATACAATTAATTACATAAATGTCATTGTGCACTGCACAACAAAACTCAAATAGAAAAGATATATTTAAAAGGTGCACCTTCAACTTAGATCTATATATTCTAAGAAAAAAAATCAAAACTGAACAGAGTACCCAGTCCCATGTAAGCAGTCTATAATTTGCTGATAGACCCATGTAAGACTCTATAATGGACTTTCTCAATGAATTATGTTGTATAGAAACATGGTATATACAGTCTGGGTATGGCAGAGGATAATGGGAATAATATTATTTTTTAAAAATAAGTGATATATTTAATTTAATATATATCTTTTGACGTGTATTAAATTTTCTCTCTATATATATCCTCTTGTAAAGAAATCACTTGCACAAAGTCGAGTAAATCATTTCTTACACAAAAAAAAATAATGGCATCTCTGCATAAGGTTTTGTGGCCGAAGACGGGCCAACTCTAAGGGAAGACAAGCACCAATTCTAAAGTTTGAAAAAAAGCACCAATCTGGAAACTTTGAAATCTGAGTTTTAAATAGAATGAACTACCTAATTAAATAAAAAGGGGTCATTAACTATGAGTGCAAACAAGCATCACCAATCTGGACCAACCTCATGTGTGGATGGCCTACCTACCCATCATTAATAAGCATAATGACCTTCTAAGCGTTTGAACACAGCAGTTTGATAATATTACTGTGTTAGTTCTATTCTCCAAACCATACATATGTTCAGGTTTGCCGTGCATTCCATTATAGTTCTATAACCAGCACAGATGAGTATTTCATTGGTTTTTACTGATTTTTTGTGATATTATTTAACCAGAGTTTCCTTGCTGAACCAGCCACAAGATTGAGTACTTCATTGATATTTTTAGAATTTTTTTACTATATTATTTGATCTGTCAACCATCATATTTAACCAGATTTGTGCTTGTAATCAATACATGTTTTTTAGATGTTTTACTATATTTAAGAAAGTATATAATATAACAGGATCCGAATCCACATGTTTTATATTTGTATTATATTTAAGAAAGCATATAACGTAATAGGATCCCCACATGTTTTTTTAAAATATTTTTATATATTTAAGATAGCATATCACATAACAGGATCCAAAAATCCACATGTTTTTATATTTGTTATTATATTTCGGATCCGAATTCGGGTTGAGATCCGAATTTAATTTCGGATCTGGATCTGATCCGGATCCTGTTATGTTGTTTTTTTATTATTTTAGTAAAAATCTAAAATATGTGGATTCGTATCATGCTCAGAATTCTGTGTTTAGAATTCTGAATAGATTTAGAATTCTGAACTCTGTTCAGAATTTTGAAGTTCAGAATTCTGAAGTCAGCTCAGAATTCTGTGTTTTTCATACTGAAACAGATAAACTAGATTTAAATGGCTAAAATGGCAGAGTCTACAACCATGAGGAAGACAAGGCACTTGCAGAGTTAAGAGGCAAGGTTAAAATGTTGTACACATACTCAAAAGAAATGAGCAACTGTGATCTCGAGTCAAAGAGATGGCTTAGGAAAAAACTTGTTTTTCAGTCCTATCACTGGCTGCTGCAAAAGGCAAATCGATTTTGAGCTCTGAGAGATTCACCAGTTCACCAGATTGAGGTTTCACTTTAAGCATAATAGAATTAGAATGGCACGTCCTTAATATTCCTCAAAGAATCTAAGAAAAAATGAAGAGCTCCATAGATCTGCTGTAAACTGATTGGAAATAAAATTCAATGTACATCAACCAGCTTGTTCAAGTTTTGGCATATAGCTATGCCATATGATTTGTTTAGATGTCCACTCGGCAAGGTCAGAAACCAGCTTGTTCAGACTGGAACTGGTCCAGATCTGGTCCAGTTCTGGTGGCCAGTTTTAGAAAAGAAACGTCCAGGGGACTAGAATGAATTGACCTGGAATCATTCGATTGAAAGAGATGTGCTTAAAATTTGTTGCAAATGCAGTGTGGAAATGAAATAAACTCAATTTTACTAGCCAAGTGTGCTTAATGAGGATCCAGCCAGGCTGGCGATTGGGGTTTTGGGTGCTGATTGATAGCCCTACTTAATCAAGAAATATCTCATTGAGTGGGAAGCTGATGACTTGTTTTCTAAGAGGCTATTTTTTTTGTTGAAAGTGTTTTCTAACAGGCTAGTTACTAGTTAGTCATTTCTGAATCTATCTTTTTCAGATGCATACTTCTGTATGAGGCCTATATTTTTCATCTTGACAAGATATGTCATCCATTACCTTTTGGAAGAAGTAATGTCACATGTAAGATGCTCCAAGCCGCTGGGAAGAAGCTACAGGCCAATTTAAGGTTCTCCAGTTATTAAATTTTTCTGAAAACTGCAACATTTTATACAAATTAGGATGGGAAAGATGAGCTTGGCAAAAGGATGGGAAAGATGAGCTAGGATCTGATCAGTCTGCCAACATTTTATACAAATTAGCCAATCCATGTCAATTTTCTAAGCTTCAGTGATTATTGGTTGATTTTTATGATAGCATTTCTTTCAGGATGGATAAGCAAATTTCTTTTTATAATACTCCGAGTTGCATGCTCGGCTGGTGCAAATTTCACTCCACACATCATCACTGTTCCTTCTGGCGAGGTATACATTATAGTATAATGTATATCTTATCAAAAAAATTGGTTTGTCTCAAAACACATCTATTGGGTTATGCAATATCTAAAATCAGTTGAACATTTTACAGATGCTTTTACAGATGCTTTGTCAAATGTGCTTAGTCCAACACCAATAGCAAAATAGGATGCCCCTTACAACTGTTTACTTAATAAAATTGGTGGCACAATATGCCTTCTTTTAGAAAAATCACTTAAACAATAATGATAGGAATAATACTATGTCACACATGCAAAAAAAAGCACTGTAGGAGGGATACCCTCAGTAGTAAAGAATTCAAGCTTTTGGGTTTGACAACCATAGAGTTTCATGCACAAGACAATTGAATGGAAGCGGGATTACATAACAGAAGCAAATTATATTGAATTTTCACATGTGAAGGTACTCAATCAAAATTGACGTATTATTCGTTCTTTGTAAACTTAGATTCATTGTCTAAGAATAAAGTAAGAATAAAGTAAATCTTTGAGATAACATTGTCTCTTGGAAACTTAGATTCTAAAAGGCTTGTAATCATGATCTGGTTGCATCTCCTAGTTGCTTGGGTGAAAAACTAGCTTATTTGCCCTTGCTCAAATATGCTATTGTCATCTCAAATCATGCACTATTATTTCCTGACATTATTTGTATCTTTTTCATTTTTATCAAGAAAGCTCTCCAATTTGATTACCCTAAAAGTTATTTGAACTTGTCTCAAGGGTGTCTACTATATGCTTATGGAAATTGTTGGATGGCACTACTCTGATGATTGCTAGACTAAACTTGTAAAGGAGGGAATTGCTGCTATTGTGGCAGAATCTTATGGCCCTGGAATAACGGTGAATGATAAGTGGCAGTTATGATGGCTTGCAGAATTGGCTGATCACAACCGTGGTCACCAGATTCTCTTCTGATTTCAAGTGGAAAATCAGATCTCTTGTTTAAGTAAAAGGGAAAAAAAAGAAAAAAGAAGCTTACCAATGGCTTGGATCAGCCAATTTCAGGCTGATCCTATATCCACTCCAATTGGGTTCTCAGATTCTGATCCAATTCTGAATCCTTGTCCATTGTCGTGTTTACTGCTAATTATTGTATGCAGTCAAAATTGTCATCTAAACTTTTTATTGAGCCATTTCCCAGAAGCATCAAAATGAAAATTTCTTGAATCAAACGAGGCACTGTTACCCATAATTCTGCTTGTTCAGACATCCTACGTCTTTCTTTATATTTATCTCAGCCATAGAATTGTTCTGAGCATAATATTGACGCAAATTCTGGACTTTCTGCTTGTATCTTTGTAGGTCTATCATTCTTTTCATTCTTGTAAGATGTTGTCCACGGTTCTGATATCATGAGTGCCCATCTTTTGGTTTTTTTTTGCAGATTTTGAATTGCAAAATGTACTATGATAAATGTGAGAATTCTTCTGAAGAGGAAAGATGGAAGGCTTCTTCTATATAGAGATATCTCTCCTGGGACAGCCTTTCACATGCTCAGTTTTGGCAGATTTTGATGAAGAATGTCCACAGATGGTAGAATTAGATTTGTTTAGCTATAAATGGTTGTAAAGGTGGTAATTGGTTTCAGGGTATGCTTAACAACTCAGGCCAAATACATCACCATGGTTCAGATGTAATAATTCCTTTCTCAAACAGTGGTAGCACCAGCATTGTAAGTAGACAGCTCTCTATAGATAATTTGAAACAGAAAACATCTGACGTTCTGCAAATCTATTGCTGATATCCCATACCCCCATCCCCCCCACCCACCAAGAAAAAATGGAAAAAAAAAACTTTGGATACCTATATGCAAAGGTATTTAATATCCTAGAGAAAAGCTATTAAATGGTTACGTAGATATCCAAAAGTCTCTGGATATTGAGTATTTTTCCCTTCTATATCTACTGATCTCACCATTTCTGTTTTTTTCTCAGGAAGGATAAAATTCTCTAAAAAGGGAATAGAAGGAAGAAATATACATGTAGTTCTTGTATATTTGGCTTTGCATAGATCAATTGTCTTTCCTCAACTGCCATGTAGTTCTTGTTTGTGTTATTTGGTTGATTAGTTGATGTTTTCAAATTTTGCAGGGAAGATATTCTGGTTGGTTCCTCTCCACCATGCTACTAAATTTGAAACCTCCTAGCTGCTTTACCTAATTCATACAAAGAACTAACTTGGTTGTTCCTACCTGCCGGCAGAGAGATGAAGTACACTTTTGGGACATGAAGTGCAGAAGGATGGACTTTCAGCATGTTGTTTGCCACTGATAAAGCTGAACCTCTCCTCTGTAAGTAGGTCAATGCATTGATATGTTGGAGCTCATTTTGTGGGGCTACATCTGTTTGTGCAAGCTTAACCATGGTTTGGTGTAGTTTTCACCTGGGAGGCTACCTTTTAGTCTTGACCTTAAAGAGGAACAACATGTTTGATGAAAGTTATACTATTGTTTTGCTTCCAATATGGAAGGTGATAACTAAAAGTAGATTCAACTAATTTTAGGGTGAGTTTGTTGAAACTGTTAGTTGGAAATCAATTTTAGAGTTCATTTTCGAAATGTAAATTGGGGGTGATTATAACTGGTTTCGAATAGTTCTAAAATTCACATTCTCCCAGATTCCTCAAATAGGAAATGACAATTTGGAAATTCAGGTTGGAAGCTAAAAGCAACTTCCACTACTCTACAAATAGGTCAATTTTTCAGAAAACCTGAGGTGCTTTCTGTTGGAAGCTGTATCAAACATAGCCTTGGACTGTTACTCCATTCACTCCCTCTTTCTAAACCTTATCTTTTCCCCAATGTAGGAAGTATCTGAAATGTTACCCATTGGACCCATGTCGAAAGATGCCAAAACAAAGGCCAACTTTTGACATTTTTCTTCTTTTGTCATAACCTCAATTTTCTATACCATAATCTAACATCTTTCACTTGGAACTAAAAAGAACCCAATAAAGTACTTTGATGACATACTATTCCTTGCTCAAAATAATTGATGCTGAATTTGTGGAAGCTTTCCTTCAATTAGAGGTGGTATGGAGAATGCCCTTTTCTTGTTTGACTGTCAAAAGAGTACAAGGATCCCCCTTTCCAAAGGAAGAAAGTTATGGATCAAATTCCCATCCTCCTCTGTATGTAATGAGTGGATCACCTGGGTCACTCCACTTTAGTTCTCCCTGCAGAGGGTAGGACACTAGAACCTACATTGATGTTCTTATCTGGAAATTAAGGGTCTAACTTTTTCTTGTTTAAGTAAAGTCATTGCAGTACTAAAATAGACAGTATTAAGTTCATATGTGAAATGTTTCTACTAAAAGGCATGTAAAAACTTGGTTATTATATCACTTGACAAAAAAATAGCTTGTTTGGTTATGTCCGTTTCCAGACAGGGGAATTGCATGCCTTTGAAATGATATCCACGGTTTTATCTATATGTTATACTTGGTCAGTCTTACTCTTTGGTACATGATTGATGAAAATTACAATATATAAACATGCATATCCAGTACAGGCCTGAGAATTTTCTTTTCTAAGGTTTCAGTCCAATGACTTGAGAGGAATACCAGACCTTAGAAGTCACCACACAGTTTGTAGCTTTCAATTGAAGGTTCTAATTACCTGGAACTCTTCAGACTGGTAAAAAAAAAGATATGGATGGTTGGAGAAGATTTGACCAGTGTCATTATCCAAGATCTTAATTATGACCCACAACCACTGACTCTTCGAAAGATGACTTCCAACTAAAAGGATTTAATCCTGCATGTCTTTTCTTGCACCCCTTCCGTATGTTCCCACTGCCAAAAAGCACCTCCTTCCTTAAATTGCACCTGGGATTTGGACCTTCTTTGTGGGGGCCAAGCAAACAGGACAAATAAGTGTAATTGCATTGGTTCATCTACTCATGTTGTTGCTGTTAAAAGTGTTCATCTACTGTTTCCTAGTAACAACTGCCACAAGACCTTACCATATCCCATGTACCATGGACCACTATTTAAATGGAGGAATGCTTAGTGACAAAAGGAAACTGTGCACTGGCGGATCCAGCTGGGAGAATCATATCCCATGGGCCTCTTCATCATCCTCAGTCCAGGCAATTATACACTCACATTTGGCCTAACTGCTTCTCTCCCTAGTCATATAATAAACTCTCTGGGTAGTGTGGAGTTCAGAGAACCCCTTGTAGAGGTGGAGTGCCCTGTTTAGCAAGGCAAGCAATGTGTACCAAGCCCACTCACCCCTAACCCTGTACCACGACACCGGCCCTCCCCGCAGTTGTCGCATGCATCTGCATGCGGCACACATCGGGCAAGCGAAGTGGCGGTGGGTCTGGGGTGCGGACGGGGGCGCGTGAAGCATGCCATTGCCATTTGCTCCTTGCTGCATCATAAATGGGCCTTAGGCCCACTGAGCCTGGGTACAGCAGCGATGGACAGCCCCATTTAAAGCTTGACAACAAGCTAACGCAAATAGTTGGATGTTTATTATTATTAGATCATATGTGGTTGGGGGTGGAGGATCATGGTGGGCCAAAACCGTGATGTCTTCTTTTTGGAGGCCCACAAGAACAGGAGTGCAGTGATTGCTTAACCAAGGTTGTTGGCATGTGCATCTGCTTAACCTAAATTACCCATTGTTCCACAACTACAGAGTGCACCAAGGGCTTTGCCATTAAGAGTAAAATTAGAAGGTTGGATGTGCCCTTGTGTGGCAACATTTCAACAGTCAATAATGTAAAATTAGTTCTATGTATGTTACCTTTCCTCTGTTCTAAAAGGCTGTTTTGAGTTGATTTTAACAATTCTAAGCAATCACCACTTGTCAGTTTCATGACTTAAAGTGAGATCCTTGGGATGTCATTAGATTTTCAATTTTCTATTTTTTGCAGCATGGAGCATTTTGTTTGTTTTTCCATTTTTTGGAGGTGGATAGTACCACAAATTCCATTAATGATTAAAACAGGTTGTAATATTCATGGACATAATGGTTGTACAAGTGATGAGAAAAGGATTGCAGTTAAGTTGCAAGTTTGTTATCAGTACTCATTTTGGATAATTCCATAAAATGCTCTTGTTATGAATTCAATTCAATTGCATAAATGCTCTTATGAAAATCTGTAGCCTATTTAGTATGGGCTTTAAGGTTATTTATCTTCTGCAGGAGCATAGTAAAGAGGACATAGTAACAAGTAACTTCTGCAGGAGCATCCACCATTTTAGAACTTATCCCGATTTTTTTTGCTTATATATATATAATATATTAAAAATATTAAAAATAGAGACCGATTAGGGACCGAATTAATTCGGTCACTATTCAATCCCTAAATTAGGGACCAAACAGTTAGGGACCGAATAGTGACCGAAAAATTCGGTCCCTAATTTCTAATTTAGGGACCGAATTAATTCGGTCACTGATAACATAGTGACCGATTAGTGACCGAATTCCATCGGTCACAGATTTGTGACCAGAAATTGGCCACCGACGAGTTCGGTCCTCTATTCGGTCTCTGATTATTTTAGTGACCGAATAGAGACCGAAAATGTCGGTCTCTAAATGCTTTTTTCTTGTAGTGCATGTCGTCAACATGTTTGACCGAAAAAATAAATATTTTAGAAAAATAAATGACACAATCTTCTGTCGTTAACAGCCAATGACGGCAATCAATCATGTCATCTACTGTAGTCAACGACAGTGAATCTTCACATCTCAGTTCAACAAATTACAGTTCAATATTAGATGCTGAAACACATACACACAATTTACATAATTCTAGCAAGCAAAAGATCTAGGGCACTACATACCTTCTTGGGGCCGAGGGCCTCTTCATGCCTCGATGATTCCATGGTGTCCACCTCCATCGGGGTGGCTTGCTTCCTCTGCTCCCGCCGCCATGGAGGTCTCCTCTGCTTGCCGCTGACAGATCACACTCCATTTGGACCGCCTCGGCCGATCACCCCCATCGCCACCATCACCGCTCTCCATGACGATCGGGTGAAAAAATCATACGGAAGAGGAGAAGGAGAAGGAAAGAAGAGGAAGGGGGAGAGCCACCACCGCCACTAGCAAAGGCCGCCAGAGTAGAGAGGGAGAGAGAGAGGAGGTCTTCGAGTCGTCATAGGAGAGGAAGAAGAGAAGAGAGAGAGAGAGCAAAAAGGGGGAAGGTGAAAGGGTGTGGAGCCAGTTTTCAAAAAGGGCCTTAAGTCTGTGGTCGCGACAGCCTATGTGTCATGTTCATTTTAGCTCGTGATAGGCCACCTGTCGCCTTCTCATCCCAGGTAGCGACCATTACCTGTCGCCTTCTGGGGCAATATGTACCTTGTCACATTCATAGTCTGCTTACAGAACCTTCATGAATTCAGCTTTTCATTGCTAATCCTCAAAGGAATACATCATATAAAGACTAGATACATCATCCTCACCCCCTCATTACATCAAATTGATCAAATCTCTCAAAAAAATCAAAAAATACATCAATTCTCTCTCACAGCCTCACAGTCAGCTCGTGGCGGGATTTCTCTATACTCCTTGAGGTACCCATGGTACATATCACATTCCTCGTGCACAATGGGAGGTAGTGCGTGAGTGGCACACACATGCCACATCACCAATGCACTCAGCACGGCTTGTTCGTCCTTCGTGTCTCCCAAGCGCCTCGCTTTCATAGGAGGGAGATGTGATGGCTAAAGTAGCTTTGTCCGGGGCTTCCCGATCTAAAGGTAGCACCATTGTGGGTTGTAGAGAACCATTGCCATATTCCCAACACATTTTATGTCCAATCCACGTCCAAGGGAAGCGGTATGTCCACTTTGCGTAATGCCATAATGTCCATAGCAAAATGCTCGATTGGAAGTGTGTTGAGGTAGAGCCTCCATGCACTCTAAGTCTTCTTATCCATCATCCTACATATCAAATGATCGAAGATTTTGGCTGCGACGTCTATGAAGCACAAAGGGTGGCACCCGAAGATCTGGCTCTCGATAGTGGGGTTTTCTATAGGTTTAAACTTAATCCTCACCCCAACCAGCACTCTAGCAAGATCATGGAGCCGAAAAATGGCCCCCTAGAGCCGCGGATGCGAGTCCCACGTAAAGGAAAGCAAGGGCCACAAGAGTCCCTGCCATACCCCACTAATGGCACTCAGTTCGCATGGTCTAAGAGGTGATCTCTGGATGGGAAGAGAACCACACCACACAAGCAAATAGCTATGGCTTTGGCTATCTCAAGGTGATTCGCACACTTATTCTTACAATGAGATATGGCCTACTTAGACAAGGGGACTAGGTGAACATGTTGAGGGTTAATCATAGTGTGACATCTTTGGGATCTATCATGAATTCACCTAGGATGAGCTTGGGATCAATGAGCTCAACGGTATAGCATAATTTGTGCTCATCTCCCATTAGTCTTAGGTAGCGCCTTGAATGCCTCGACCTCCTCTAGTAATATGGTAGCTTCAAAGTTTGGAAATAGGAAGGTATGGTTTTGTAGGTGCCATAACTCTATCAATGCAGTGATGATATGACAATCAAAAGAGATTTATGGTAGTTGTGGCGGCAATCAAAACCCCTCCTAAACCCCACTCTTATAAGGTGTGGATCGCATACATGGGTAAGGCCTTGATCATAGGTGTCAACCAACTGAGCTTAGAATAGTGGCGAGAGCCAAGAAAGAGCTAAAAGCAAAAATAAAAGAAGGGGAAGAAGAGAGTTGCATCAACTTGTTGAAATTCGGAATTGAAAATCAAAGAAAATTGAAACACCTTTACATACTCTCTTACATCGGAATTGCTACTCATATGGTTTGGGACCTCCCCTAGCTTCATCAACTCGTTGTAGGATGCCCGAGCATGCTTGGGCCCTTCATAGGAGGCCTCTCCACCCTGTTGGCCCGCTTACGGTTGGCAGCTTGCTTTCTAGAGGGGGGGTGAATAGAAAGACTATAGAAATTCTAAAACTAAAACACAGAAATCACTACTTAAAAACTTCGGTTAGTGAATTGATAGTGTGTGATATAGAGTAGCAGTGTGGAAGCAAATTTAAACAATCACACAAATCACCACAGAGATTTTCTCCTGGTTCGGTACTTCTCAAAAGGAAGACCTACGTCCAATCCACAAGGAAATCTTGGGATTTCACTAACTGGGGTACAATCCTCCCAAGGATATACAAACCCCCAGCTCCCTACTCGTCCTCTTCCTTTCCGAGGAGGAAGGAAACTCACTTCTATTGCAGGTCAAGAAGCCAATCTCCTAGAACAAACTCCAGTGCGGTTCTGCTGACACTAACCCCAGTTAGGTTCTATCTTTACCCAAAAATAAGTTCTAAGAACAGTCCCTTATTGGACAGAACCCGCCAGCAACTCAACTGGCCTTCTCTCCACACAAGAAGAAAATATTATATACAGTCCTACAGCTGGACAGAAATCTTTTTTGAAAAGAAAGAACAGGCTGAGAGCTATTACAAGATGAACACTAGGAACTCTACCTCTCAGCTCACAGACTCTCCCCCAGATTTACAATGATGCACAGAGAGAGAATGAGAATGATGGAAGACGCGGCTTGAATGCTTCAACTTGAATAGGCTCGAGCTCTCTTCCTTTCTTGCTTGAGTGTGTATGGATTAAGATGCTCACTGGATGTTCACTCTTTGAATGATTTTTAGGTACGCTCCATTTATCTTCTTTTTTTCCTTCTCCCTTTTATGGAGCAGCTTGACCAGATCCGTTGACAGATGGCCATTGGAGCACTCTGATCTGTTGCTCATCTCCTCTTCTTCTTCTTCTGTCTAACGGCTTTCTTCTTGAGCCTACTGGCTACTTAGAATGGAGGAAAATGTTCTACTTGGTGCGTACTTCCAAGGGTGCCAATAGTAGGTCCAAGATGTTGACTGTGTGTAGAGGTGGACCTGTAGGCATTAAAGCAAGGCAGAAAAGGTTAGATTAGAAGAGTCTTCTGACAGAAAGTCCATACCTTCTTATGTGTAAGTCCATGATCCTTGCTGACAATATCTCACCTATCCTGAAGGATAGACAGGAAGATCTTTAGTTAGACAAAGATAATAAGATAAACATGTGAATTATATTTGATTTTTCATTTGGGCCAAAGACATTTTGAAACATCTGAAATATAAAGAAAATTAATGTTTAGTATAATAGAGTCGATGTGAAAGACAATCGATGTTCTAATGCAATCGTTGTTTCAATGTAATGCATGTATGTAGTCGATGTTTAAACAAAAATCGATGTTTGAACTGAAATCGATATTCTAATGATGTCGATGTTCAACAGAGTCAATGTTTAAGTTAAAAGACAATCGATGTTCAAAGAGAGTCAATATTTAAACAGAAATTAATGTTTGAACTGAAATTGATGTTCTAATGAAGTCGATGTTCAACAGAGTTGATGTTTAAGTTAAAAGACAATCGATGTTCAAAGAGAGTCGATGTTTAAATGTAATCGTTGTTCAACGTGAGTCGATGTTTGTAAGACCCGGCCCCCCTTGGGCCCTTGGCTCCGTTCTCAGGGTCACGACAGGCACCCTGGTCGCGACATGGTCGCGCCAGAGTGGCCTGCCGCGATGGGTTTGGTGACGTGCCTAACCCGGCCGTCGCATTCTTGTCACGGAGGGGGGGGCCGTCGCATTCTTGTCGCGGAGGGGGTGGCCGTCACGTCCTTGTCGCGGCGTCTGAAGAGGTCGCGACTGCTTTTCTGACATATGTGACCGCTGTCTTCTCTGTCAGAACAATCGTGTCGGGTAACAGGTGCGTACAGCGTTGACGCGACCTTGTCAACAGTCGCATTTTCTTTTCCTGGTCTATGAGTTTTTACTACTTTTGGGGTCGCACCGGGGTGGCCGTCGCGACACTGGTGTTGTTGCGCCGGGCCGACCCGTTGCGTTTTGGGGGCCGTCGGATTAAAACCGAAGGCATGCCCCATTCTCCCCCTCTCGCCCACTCTCTTCTCTATCTTCCCTCTTCTCTCCCTCTCGAGCTCCCTCGCAATTTCTCGCCCGTTCTTCGTGCTCGTGGTGCTCGTGATGAGGTGGTGTCGTCCCATTCGTGCAGGGGACGTGGTCGTGGTGCTTGGAGCGAGGAGGAGGTGGTGTCATTCCTACATGAAGGCCCCAACGGGTCGGATCTTCTTGTGGAGGTAGGGACCCTTGATCCTCTCACCCTAAGCATGCTCCCCTCCCCCTTGAGATAGTGTTTTCATCGTGGTTTGGGGCGTGGGAGTGTGAGGAATCCATGCTCGTGCTTGAGTGAGGTTCCATCGAGCGTAGATTCTTGTAAATCCATGTTTGTGGGGTTTAAGGGTGCTTTGAGTGATTTACGTCTTTCAATACATGTTGCACATGCTCCCCTCCCCCTCGTGGAATGTGTGTATCGTGTTTTGGGGTGGTTCCTGGGAGGACTGCTCCGGAACCCCCTCAACTGAAGATGCGACCGCTATAGAGGTCGCGATCTTGTCGCGACGGCTTAGCCGGCTGCGACATGATTGCGACACTCTTGGATGTCGTGACCTGGTCACGACGGCTAGGCCGCCGCGACAGTGTCGCGACAGGGTGGGTCGTCGCGACAAGGTCGCGATGGCCCGATGCGTCGTGACTACAGCCGAGAGACAGGTTATGGTCTTGCGAAGTACCGTGCTTTGTTAAGTCTTCGCCGTTTCTGCTTGTTTTACTGTACCCGTAATGTAGCAACCTGGATATTTCAAAAAATGAAAATTTAATAATATAAAAAGAAAACTAATTAAATTTATTAGAAAATCAAATAAATAAAATAAATTAATAAAAAATTAATGGAAAGAGAATTTATTAAAACCCATTAAAAGAAAAGAAGTGATGGGCTTTATTAAATTGACCCAATAGAATTTAGTGGGCCAAAATAGGAATTTTTAAAAGGGGAATAATGGAAAAAAACCCTAAATTTGCAACTAAAATAATACTTAATTATAAAAGAGGTATTTAATGCATTAAATTAGCAATTTGAGTTATATTTGGATTCCTAAACCTACCCAATTAGGTTGCCCACGAAATTAGCTCCCATCCTAACCTAATTAGGAGATCTCATGCTTAAAAAGGGGAGAGGGAAATAGGAAATTTGAAATAACTAGGAATTAGAGTAATAATAGGAAATAGAGTGGGGAGATGCTTAAATACTCCTCTAAAACCCTCATGGCCGGCCCTAGCTCATGCTAAGTGTTTGCTGGACGTGGGAAGGAGCCAAAGGGAAGGAGAATTCGTGGAGAAGAAGGATCCCTCAAGTTCTTCCCCGAGTTCTTCAAGTTCAACCCTAGAAGAGAAAAACCATTAAAGGTAAGCATTCTCATAAGCAAAACTAATGAGATTTTGACTGTAGATCGTTTCATGTACTAGGAACAATACCCCTCAAGTTTCATGATTATCATCGAGTCAATAATTACGTCTTACTTTTCGAAGTTCTGCACTCATCCTGACCCCGAATCCCCTTTAAATCTTGTTCTACTTGTACACTTGATCTCATGCCACGAAATTTTTATTGGAGATTATGATGGATGTTAGGCTTCTTTTGCTTCTAAAAGCCCTAATATCCATCCATCCTATCATGCGAATTAATTCGTTGATCTCATTTGTCTACTGTTCTAAGTTCTTCATGATTACCATGACCAAAGCATGTTGAAACCCTGTTTGTTTTCAAATTCCTATTTACTGTAAGTGCCCATGCATTTCTAGAAAAATTCACAATTGGTTTCACGATTTTTCATCGCCTGTACAATTAGATATGTTTTTCTGAATCACCCTGTGTTAAATAGGGTAAGTCTGGCCCGCACCCCAATAAACTGTTCTTTCCCTGTCAGACTCGGGCTCAGACCTTGTGAACGCGACGGCCCAATAGGTCGCATTCAAAGGGGCATCGTGACAGAGCGTTCCGTCGCGGTCTGATCGCGACAGGGCCGGTCGTCGCGATCCGACTGCCGGTCTGCCTGAGCCCGTCGTGACCCTCACATGACCCCGTTGGGACCTGCCTGCCCGAACCGACAAGCCCGTCGCGACCTGTACAAGACCTCGTCGCGATCTTAGTTGACACTGTCGCGACCCTCATTAGGGTGCGTCGCGATCTGACTTTTTTCAGGAAAACCCATCTTTTTGCAAGTCTTGTTGTTCTTCAACTATTCCCATATCTTGTTAACTATTTTAAACACTGAAAAATGAAGTTGTAAATATGGAATATATTTTAATTATTTTAAGTCAATCACATGATCTATCTTGTCCATGATTCTCTTATTCAAATGCACACACACTTTGAACCATCCAATATGGCTTAAATGGCATGAACATGTTACATAATTTTTCTGATAATTTATGTCATTAAATTGCCTCATTCTTAAATATACTTGTGTACGTTTCTCGCGATGTTTTGGAACACCGATACCGACGCTCCACTATTCTAGAATTCCTCTAGAACATCGAGCACTTGTTTCTATATACACACTCTCTCTTGACTTGGACAAACTCTCCGTCGGATACTCCTTCTGCCGCTTGTGAGTCTTTGTTCAAGGCCTCCGTAAGTCTCCTCTGTCCATGGATTCCCACATGGTCGACGAGGCGGTTGTACCCTAACACCTATTAACCCTTTAGGGATCAGCATGATCCAAACGGCTATTATAAGTTCGCTCTTATCTTGCATCACGCTGGACCTCTAGACCTGTGCGTAACATGGCCAGCGAAAAGGTAGTGAGTTCCACCTGACTGCCAACACCACACGTGTGCGTGTTGTGAAACTGTTACTATCGCCTATTTACTCAACGTGTTACGTGCAATGTCCACTAGCTCTCATCTATACTCTACTCGCTCATCTATTCACGTTCACTCTACTATCTCGTCTATTCATCTAGTGCTCTCATCTATTTCTTGGTACTCTATATTGGCCATTGACTGATTGTCTAAAGATAAATAATATAACCAATGCCTGGAAATATATAAAGGGCACGATCTGGTCCCGGGATGTGCGCCCGAAAGTGCTAGTGCCCATGGGAGTTAAATGATCAGAGTGTTTGACATTACACTCGAGTGCTATCTATCTCGACTATCTAAATGACAATCAAAAAGTGATATGTTCTCTCGTTGTCTATTGACAAAAGTGCTATACTAGACTCGTAGTGCTATTGCTATAGTTTGTACTATTTGTGCTATGGCCATCTTACTATTTTGTGTTATACTCGATACTCTTGCTATATTTGGAAAGTGGTGCTATTTCGTTCACGTGCTATCCTGCTATCTTATAATTGACTCTCTCACTCTATCATTAGATACTCTGCCTTTAATGCACAAATTATTTAAAGCCTACATGACTATTGAGATTTAAGTCCTACTGGGCGTTATCGCTCACCCTGTTTATTGTCGTCGTGTTCTCAAGTGAGACCGATGATGAACTATACACTCAAGAGGACGGGAATGACCAGGAGTGACGTCACGAGTACCCTAGCATCCTAGCAATATATTAGAGTCATAGTTAGTCTTTTGCTTTATTTCAATGTAATTGGGCCCTATAGAATGGCTCTGATATTAGTGGTTGTAAGTAGATATTGGAAAGAATATTAATGAAATGAATTTGCTTTAGTATTATTCTTGCCCAATGGTTTGATGTCTAGTACTCGCTCTCTACCATTCACTTGCAACTGCCTCGCATTTCGATATTCCGCGTCAGGGCATGACAGTTTTGTGGTATCAGAGCCTAGGTTGTTCTTAAGTATAGGATGATCTAGGTTAACCTGCCTCGACTAGAGTCAATTATCCTACCTATGTGAGTTGTGGTTAGAGCCAGGGTAAATAGCTAAAATGAACTCACACACGCACGAATTAAATTTCACATCAATATCATGACAATAAGTTATTTTTGTAGGACTAAGCAACAAGATGACTGCTGAACGTGCTCAAATGAGGGGCATGCAACAGACCATCCAAGAATTGACACGCGCTATTGTGCAAGCTACCCAAGGAGGTGGCAATCGTGGTGCAGGCGACCTGCATCGTAACTTTCAGAGTCTGAACCCACCTAGGTTCAGTGGATCCACGGATCCGGATGAAGCTGAGCACTTGCTCAAAGAGACGGAAAGAATTTTCTGCGTCATGCAATGTGCAGCGGGGAATAAGCTACTGCTGGCCACATTCCAACTTGAAAAGGACGCCCGCGCTTGGTGGGAGTCTGTTGAAGCGACCAGAGCTAATGCTCAGTTCACCTGGACCGAGTTCAAGGAAGCTTTTAATTCCAATACTTCTCGGAGCGTGTGCAAGAAGGAAGGCTGTGGAATTCGCTGCTCTGAAACAGCGGAGCTTGACTGTGGCTGAATATGAAGCCCAGTTCTCTAGACTGACAAGGTATGCTGAACACCTGGTGAAGAGAATGAAGGCTAAGTGCTTCCTCAACATCCTAAGCCTCAGTATATTACCCAACTGGCACCTCTCGACATCTAGACCTACGCCGAGATGGTGAAGAAAACACAGATGTTGGAAGATGCTACGGACTTCACCGACCGTATAAAAGGGAAGTTCATGAAAAAGGAAATGACCTCTGGACAATCATCTGCTAAGCCAAACAATGGCAAGAAGCGTCCCTTCAACATCACGGAGGGACCCAGCCAAGAAAGGAAACCCAAGATCCCAGTCTCCAACACTCCAACAAAAAGTAACTGCAAGCACTGTGACAAGCCAGGTCACACCGCTGACGAGTGCTGGAGGAAAGTCAGCGCGTGTATACACTGCGAGAGTCACGAGCACCGCATTCCTGAGTGCCCGCTGCGGAAAGAACATGAGAGGCACCCTAATGCGCCTAAGAAACAGAGAAGACTGCAAGCCCTGCATGATGAGGAACCCGCTACGGACGGTGGCGTGGTAGAAGGTACTCTACAAGTTTTCTCCTTATCAGTATTTATCTTATTTGATACTGGAACAACTCATTCCTTTATATCTCAAAACTTTGCTGATACCCTAACTGCAAAACCTATGTCCATGGGTTGTGAGTTCTCTGTCACAACGCCACTAGGGGAAAATGAGAAATTGAACAAATACTTTACATCTGCCGATGTAATGATCGGAGACCATAACCTAAAAGTCGACGTGGTGTGTATGCCCATGGAAGGCTATGATGTAACTTGGGAGCCGACTGGTTGTCCACTTATGGGGCAAGTGTCGACTGTAAGAAAGGGAAGGTTACGTTTAGTGACTTTCCTAAATTGGCATTCTCTGGGATTAGACATAAGAGACGGATGTCTCTAATCTCTACCCTAAAAGCCCACAACATGATAAGGAAAGGATGAATTGCTTTCCTAGCAGCCGTAGTTGTTGAAAAGAAGGGTTCTAAGATAGAAGACATCCACATAGTCCAGGGTTACCCCGATGTGTTTCCTGAAGATCTGCTAAGGATTCCCCCGGAACGTGATATCAACTTCACCATAGAGTTGATCCCTGGAGCTGCCCCGGTATCGCGTCAACCGTACCGGATGTCACTTGCCGAGCTAAAGGAGTTGAAGACGCAGCTGATGGAGCTATTAGAGAAGGGTTCATTAGACTGAGTATTTCCCCATGGGGAGCAACCGTGCTATTCGTCAAGAAGAAAGATGGATCGATAAGGCTATGCATCGACTATCGTCAACTCAATCAGCTTACCATCAAGATTAAGTACCCATTATCTAGGGTCGATGAGTTGTTCGACCAAATATCAGGAGCTCAATATTTCTCCAAGATTGATCTTCGATCTGACTATCATCAAATGAGGATCAAGGATGATGATATCTTCAAAACGGCTTTCAGGAGCAGGTATGGACATTATGAATTCGTTGTTATGCCTTTTGGTCTAACCAATGCTCCTGCAGCCATTATGCAACTCATGAACAGCATATATTGGCCATACCTTGACAAGTTCGTGGTCGTCTTCATCGACGATATCCTCATTTATTCAAAGACCAAAGAAGAGCATGAAGAACACATGAAGATTGCATTGCAAGTCTTGCAAGACAAAAAACTGTACGCAAAGCTTAGCAAGTGTGAATTCTGGCTCGAAGAAGTGTCCTTCTTGTGCCATGTCATCTCAAAGGACGGCATCTCAGTTGATCCCTCCAAAGTCAAAGCTGTACTCAACTGGGAGAGACCAACCAACATCACTGAAATCTGAAGCTTTCTAGGATTGGCTGGCTACTGCAGGCGGTTCATCAAGGACTTCTCCAAGATCGCCGTTCCTCTCACCCGACTGACACGAAAGGAGAATCCATACTCCTAGAGTAAAGAGTGTGAGAAAAGTTTTCAAACTCTTAAAGATTGTCTGACCTCAGCACCTGTTCTCACTCTGCCAATAGAGGGAGAAGGTTTCTCTGTCTACACCGATGCCTCAGGGATTGGGCTAGGGTGTGTACTGATGCAAAAGGAGAAAGTCATCGCCTACTCTTCTCAACAATTGAAGACTCATGAAGTCAACTACCCCGTGCATGATCTGGAGTTGGCTGCCGTGGTCTCGTCTTGAAGATCTGGAGACATTACCTCTACGAGGAAAAGTTCACTGTCTACTCAGATCATAAAAGCTTGACGTATGTATTCTCCCAGAAGGAACTCAACATGAGACAGAGAAGATGGTTAGAATACCTAAAAGATTTCGACTTCAACATCCAATACCATCCAGGCAAGGGAAACGTCGTGGCTGATGCTCTTAGTAGAAAGTCGATGGCATCTGTTTCAAGTCTAGTCCTTGGCGAGATGCAACTACTGGAACAATTCGCAAGGTTAGACTTAAATATTGAACATAGGGATGATCGAGTCTTGGTTGCCAATATCAAGATTCAATCTGATCTGCTAGAGGAGATCAAAGCTCAACAATGATGATCCATTCTTAGTTCGCGTCAAGGAAACTTTAGCCGAAAGACGAGACTTTGCTATGACCGAAGATGGAAGGCTTGTCTTTCAAGGGAGGACATGCGTCCCCGACAATGAAGAACTGAAGAGGAAGCTAATAGATGAAGCTCACAAGACAAAGTATACTATTCATTCTGGAGGTACCAAAATGTATCAGGACATGAAGAACATTTTGATGGCCGAACATGAAAAGAGAGGTAGCTGAACATGCCGCCCACTGCCTTACTTGCCAACAAGTAAAAGCGGAACACTTGCGCCCTACTGGTGTACTCAGACCGCTAGATATTTCGGAATGGAAATGGAAAGCATTGGCATGGACTTCATGATGGGTTTACCCAAGACTCTGGTGGACTCGACGCCATATGGGTCATAGTCGACCGACTAACCAAGTACGCCCACTTTCTGCCTATAAAGAGTAAGTGGTCGGTGGAGGTACTAGCTGCTCTATATGTCAAAGAGATAGTGAGACTGCACAGAGTTCCATCATCCATAGTCTCGGATCGAGATCCGAGATTCACATCTCATTTCTGGAAAGGACTGCAAGGTGCACTGGGTACTAAACTCAACTTTAGTACCGCCTTCCATCCACAAACTGATGGGCAAACTGAAAGAACCAACCAAATAGTGGAAGACATGTTGAGAGCTTGCACTATAGACTTCTAAGGATATTGGAACGAACACCTATCTCTTATTCAGTTCGCCTATAACAACAGTTACCAGGCGAGCATCAAGATGGCACCGTTCGAAGCACTCTACAGAAGGAATTGTAGATCTCCTGCATGCTGGAATGAGGTTGGAGAACAACAGTGGCTAGGCCCGGACATGGTACAACCAACAACAAAGGACATTAAGGTGATTCGAGATTAGCTTAAGACTGCTCAGTCCAGACAAAAGAGCTATGCCGACAAAAGAAGGCGACATAGAATTCTAAGTTGGCGATCATGTATTCTTAAAGGTGTCACCTACTCGTGGCATCTAAAGATTTGGTGTAAAAGGAAAGCTCAGTCTAAGATTTATCGGTCCTTTTGAAGTACTCAAAAGGATTGGTGAGGTTGCATACCGACTGGCGTTGCCACCGGATCTGGCATGTGTACACAATGTGTTCCATGTCTCCATGCTCAGGAAATATGTATATGATCCTACCCATATCATTCGCCACGAAAAGCTGGTGCTGAACAAAGATGTGACATATGAAGAGAAGTCAGTCAAGATATTGGAACGGAAGGTACAACAGCTCAGGAACCGTCCCATCCACGTGGTTAAGGTCTTATGGAATAACCGCGGAGTGGAAGAAGCCACATGAGAACCGGAAGGAATCATCAGACGAAACTACCCCGATCTTTTCGGTAAAACATCTCCTCCCTTATGATCATATGAATTTGGGGACCAAATTCTTTTTAAGAGGGGGAGGATGTAGCAACCTGAATTTTTCAAAAAATAAAAATTTAATAATATAAAAATAAAACTAATTAAATTTATTAGAAAATCAAATAAAAGAAAATAAATTAAATAGGAAATTAATGGAAAGAGAATTTACTAAAACCCATTAAAAGAAGAAGTGATGGGCTTTATTAAATTGACCCAATAGAATTTAGTGGCCAAATAGGAATTTTTAAAAGGGGAATAATGGAAAAATACCCTAAATTCGCAACTAAAATAATACTTAATTATAAAAGAGGTATTTAATGTATTAAATTAGCAATTTGAGTTATATTTGGATTCCTAAACCTACCAATTAGGTTGCCCATGAAATTAGCTCCCATCCTAACCCATTAGGAGATCTCATGCCTAAAAAGGGGAGAGGGAAATATGAAATTCAGAATAAATAGGAATTAGAGTCATAATAGGAAATAGAGTGGGGAGATGCTTAAATACTCCTCTAAAACCCTCATGGCCGGCCCTAGCTCGTGCCAAGGGTTTGCTGGACGTGGGAAGGAGCCAAAGGGAAGGAGAATTCGTGGAGAAGAAGGATCTCTCAAGTTCTTCCCCGAGTTCTTCAAGTTCAAACCCAAGAAGAGAAAACCATTAAAGTAGGCATTCTCACGAGCAAAACTAATGATATTTTGACTGTAGTTCGTTCCATGTACCAGGAACAATACCCTCAAGTTTCATGATATATCATCGAGTCAATAATTACTTCTTATTTTTCGAAGTTCTGTACTCATCCTGACCTCGAACCCCCTTATTAAATCTTGTTCTACTTGTACACTTGATATCATGCCACGAATTTTTATTGGAGATTCTGATGGATGTTAGGTTTCTTTTGCCTCTAAAAGCCCTAATTTCCATCCATCATATCATGCGAATTAATTCGTTGATCTCATCTGTGTACTGTTCTAAGTTCTTCATGATTACCATGACCAAAGCATGTCAAAACCCTGTTTGTTTTCAAATTTCTATTTACTGTAAGTGACTATGCATTTCTAGAACAATTCGTAATTAGTTTCACGATTTTTCATCGCCTGTACAATTAGATATGTTTTTCTAAATCACCCTGTGTCAAATAGGGTAAGTCTGGCCCGCAACCCAATGAACTGTTCTTTCCCTGTCAGACTCGGGCTCAGACCCTGTCAACACGACGGCCCGATAGGTCGCGTTCACAGGGGCATCGCGACAGAGCGTTCTGTCGCAATCTGATCGCGACAGGGCCGGTCGTCGCGATCCGACTGTCGGTCTGCCTGAGCCCGTCGCGACCCTCACATGACCTCGTTGGGACCTACCTGCCCGAACTGACAAGTCCGTCGCGACCTGTACAAGACCCCGTCGCGATCTCAGTTGACACTATCGCGACCCTCATTAGGGTGCGTCGCGATCTGACTTTTTGCAGGAAAACCCATCTTTTTGCAAGTCTTGTTGTTCTTCAACTATTCTCATATCTTGTTAACTGTTTTAAACATTGAAAAACGAAGTTGTAAATATGGAATATATTTAATTAATTTAAGTCAATCACATGATCTATGTTGTCCATGATTCTCTTATTCACATGCACACACACTTTGAACCATCCAAATATGGCTTAAATGGCATGAACATGTTACATAATTTATCTGGTAATTTATGTCATTAAATTACCTCATTCTTAAATATACTTGTGTACGTTTCTCGCGATGTTTTGGAACACCGATACAACGCTCCACTATTCTAGAATTACTCTAGAACGTTGAGCATCTTTTTCTATATACACACTCTCTCTTGACTTGGACAACTCTCTGTCGGATACTACTTCTGCCGGACTAGTGAGTCTTTGTTCAAGGCCTCCGTAAGTCTCCTCTGTCCATGGATTCCACATGGTCGATGAGCCGTTGTATCCTAACACCCATTACACCCTTTAGGGATTAGCATGTTCCAAACGGCTATTAGAAGTTCGCTCTTATCTTGAATCACGCCAGACCTCTGGACCTGTGCGTAACATGGCCAGCGGAAGGTAGAGCTCCACCTGACTGCCAACACCACGTGCGTGTGTTGTGCAACTGTTACTATCGCCTGTTTACTCGACGTGTTATGTGCAATGTCTCTAGCTCTCATCTATACTCTACTCGCTCATCTATTCACGTTCACTCTACTATCTCGTCTATTCATCTAGTGTCCTCATCTATTTCTTGGTACTCTATATTGGCCATTGACTGATTGTCTAAAGATAAACAATATAACCAATGCCAGGCAATATATAAAGGGCTCGATCTGGTCCTGGGATGTGCGCCCGAAAGTGCTAGTGCCCATTGGAGTTAAATGATCAGAGTGTTTGGCATTACACTCGAGTGCTATCTATCTCGACTATCTAAATGACAATCAAAAAGTGCTATGTTCTCTCGTTGTCTATTGACAAAAGTGCTATACTAGACTCGTAGTGCTATTGCTATACTTTGTGCTATTTGTGTTGTGACCATCTTGCTATTTTGTGCTATACTCGATACACTTGCTATATTTGGAAAGTTGTGTTATTTCCTTCACGTGCTATCCTGCTATCTTATACTTGACTCTCTCGCTCTATCATTAGTTACTCTGCCTTTAATGCACTATTATATTTAAAGCCTGCTTGACTATTGAGATTTAAGTCCTACTGGGCGTTATCGCTCACCCCTGCGTTATTTGTCGTTGTGTTCTCAGGTCAGACCGAGGATGAACTATACACTCAAGAGGACGGGAACGACCAGGAGTGACGTCACGAGTACCCTAGCGTCCTAGCATATGTTAGAGTCATAGTTAGTCTTTTGCTTTATTTCAATGTAATTGTGCCCTATAGAATGACTCTGATATTAGTGGTTGTAACTAGACATTGGAAAGATATTAATGAAATGAATTTGCTTATAGATTTATTCTTGCCCAATGGTTTGATGCCTAGTACTCGCTCTCTACCATTCACTTGCAACTGCCTCGCGTTTCGATATTCCGCGTCGGGGCATGACACGTAGCACCTGTGCTAGTTCTCTAGTATAGTCCTACACTCATCTTTCGCTTGGTGCTCGGCACCTGAGGGCCTGTCCCGTGAGAGAGGTTGTTACCGTTGCCTGGGACCCCCATCCTCGTGCGCCTTAAAGGGAGCGTTCGGGGCGACGAGCGTACTCGAGTCACGGACTCTGGAGTTGAGGGGAAAATGGTGGTTAGGACGGCGACGTCGAGTCGTTTGCAAAGCTCTCTTGGTTAGGCCTGGGACACTGAGGATGGCCGGAGTTCTACTCGATGCAGGCTAGCTAGTCCTTTCTCACTGCCTCACTCTTTGCGGCCCTGAAACACTTAGAGAGGCCAGGCGTGGGACCGTAGTCCGGCCAGACAACGACGTGTTACTGTTGTGTTACTTGTGTCCCGCCTCACTCTGACAAGACGTGGAGTTTGGACCTGGGTCGAGGATAAGACGCCAGTGGGCGCACCTGACTGGTGACTAGTGGTAGTACTTTCCGAAGCTAGTGTTCCTTGTCCAGGCGGGGTTTCCTCTTGTTTGTTTACTAGCCGTGTGGTGGTCACAACGAGTAGTCGTACGGAGTTCCACCGTGTTGTACCCTCCGTACCCTTGTTAGTTAGTAGGATTGCTCCGCACGTTCTTTCGTAGGTAGAAGATATAACTGCTATTATTTAAATGTTTATATATATTCTTCTGCCTATTAGAGCCAGTAGGAGATTGATAGTCCCTACTGAGCTTCTGTTGTGAAGCTCATCCTTTCTTTCCCAGGTGAGACTTCTCAGCAGCGGCAGGGCGCGCGCCGCGTGGAGGAGACGGGGAGGTAGTCGTGGTCCCCATAGCTAGCAGTGGTCTCCCCCCTCTCAGTGTACGTCACCCTCAGGGTATGCCCCTAAGGGATTTGTTATCCCCTCTTGTTACTTGTACTAGTTGTGTTTTGTGGGACTGTACTTAGAGCGGCACGCAGCGGTCTCGTTCTTCTTTCTGTTTCCGCGTGTACGCTTCTAGCTTAGCAGCAGTTGACATTTACTTCCACTACATCTCCTGTTAGATTTATATTATAGCCCTTCCGGGTCTCCGGAACTGTGGGTGGCGACCGCAAAAATTGGGTCCTCGGCGTGGAGACGAGGGTCGGGTTCTCAGGGTCGTTATAGTGGTATCAGAGCGAGAGTCTGACATGACTTGTAGAGGATTAAACTACGACAGGAAGTCCTGACAGTTGTAAAGTACACTGTTAGCCACCCGAGTGGCATTGTTAACCTTGTTGGTTGTGTGCCATGCAGGATATGGCTCTGCGCAGGCGCAAGCAGGTCAGAGAGCTGGTTGAGCAGCAGGATGAGTCAGATATGCCCACGCAGGGGTGGGTCCAAGAGGAAGTGTCAGCAGAGGAGTCCGTGGCACAGCCTTAGGGCTCACCGGCTGCAGCGGCAGCGGCAGGCGGGCAGCAGCAGCAGGAGTGCCAGCCTCAGCCGCAGCAGTACGCAGATTGGTTCCCCATGGCTGAGCAGTTTTTCAGGGCCATCCTCCAGGGGACGTGGCAGCCTGGGCAGGCGGCAGTAGGAGGTCAGCCTCCAGTACCTCCCCCAGCGGTACAAGAGCAACAGGCAGATCCAGAGGAGGGGCAGCCAGCAGTTCAGCAGGCGTCGGGTACCGGGAGCACCCGGGCCGGCCGGAGGAGGACGGCAGTCACGGAGGACAGGACCGCCCTCTTGGAGAGGTTCTTGCATCTCCGGCCACCGATGTTCTTCGGTGAGTACGATCTAGACAGGCAGAGAGCTGGACGCACGAGATGGAGCGCACGTTTGAGACTATGGATGCACCGAGGAGGACCAGGTCAGATTGGCGGTGTACCAGCTTAAGGGAGCAGTCACGAGTGGTGGAGAGTTCAGCGGCAGGCTCACTTCCAGGGGCAGCGTTTGGATCGGATCACTTGGCAGCATTTTTCAGAGGTCTTTCACGGCGAGTACTTCCCTGACTATGCTCGACGTAGAGACGAGACCAGTTCCACGAGTTTGTTCAGGCGACCTCGCAGTTACTCAGTACCACTAGTGGTTCATCCAGTTGTTGAGGCATGTTTCTCATTAGCATGTAGTGAGCAGTCTTGTGCGAAGAGGTTCATCGAAGTTTGAGCCAGAATTGAGGTGGGGCGTGACGGCTACATGTGTACCACTTAGGAGAGCTGTGGATAAGGCCGCCACCTTAGAGAGAGAGACCTGGAAGCCCCAGCAGCAGCAGCAGCAGAGCAGCAGCAGCAGTACTAGCAGCAGTAGTAGGGAGGAGCCTCTTCCAAGTCCTCGTCGTATCAGCGTCCTGCAGGTAGTCGCAGTAGCGCGACTTCTTCTTCTTCGGGTTCAGGCAGTTCAAGGCAGTTCCAGATTGCGCTCAAGGTTCAAGCAGATGACCACACGTGGTGGTGGCGGGGGAAGCAGCAGAAGCGCCAGTCGAGGTTTATGGAGCAGTCAGTCCAGCAGGGAGCTGAGCAGGGCAGATAGGAGGCAGTTTGCTACACTTATGGTCTGCCAGGCCACTTCAGGAGGGATTGCCTGATGGGGCATGTCCAGCAGCGCAGCAGCCAACGTAGACGCACAGCAGCTACCACAGTACCAGTACCCTCCCCAGTAGCAGGTACCCGTCAGCAGCAGCGGGGCAGTAACCAGCAGCAGCCTCCGCAGTTTTCACAGTTCAGTAGCTGCAGCAGTACCAGCAGCATTAGTTCCTCAGCACCAGCAGCCACCGCAGCAACAGTAGCCGCAGCAGACGCCGCAGCATGGGCGCGGTCGTGGTCGTGATGGCTCTTACCAGGGAGCAGGCGAGGCCTCGAACCTAGTATAGGTACCTTGTCTATCCTTGGTAGAGCTGCCCGTGTTTTGGTTGACCCCGGTGCTTCCCTCTGTTTTGCTTCCGAAGAGTTTTATGATTCTCTAGTTCGTCACACACCTGAGAGGTAGTGTGACGTGATGGTCGATCTCCATCTGGTGACTACATGCGTTCTTTGGTTACTTGGAGGGCGTCACTGTTGAGGTTGAGGGGCACCAGTTGCCGGCCAGGTTGTACGCGTTACAGCTCCGTGACTTTGACGTCATCTGGAGCATGGACTGGTTGGAGGCTCACTCAGCGGTGGTTGATATCATCGGAAGACCGTTCGTTTGGGATACTTGGAGCGCCCGTTCTCTGCTTCCGAGGTATCCGGTAAACCGTCGACCCTTTTTTCCTTCTGTAGAGCTCTTCGTTTGATCCGTGATGGCTGTAA
Source organism: Colocasia esculenta (assembly GCA_014218235.1). Classification (NCBI taxonomy): domain Eukaryota; kingdom Viridiplantae; phylum Streptophyta; class Magnoliopsida; order Alismatales; family Araceae; genus Colocasia; species Colocasia esculenta. Next base: position 42,868 of record JACBKR010001279.1, read on the forward strand.
AGCGTACCTTGCTTCTGTTTGTTCCTTGGAGCCTAGCGGATCATCGGTTTTTGACGTGCCTGTTGTTTGTGAGTTCTCGATGTCTTCCCGAGGATCTACCTGGGTTGCCGCTTGAGTGGGAGGTAGAATTCTCCATCGAGCTTTTCCCCAGTACGATGCCTTGTCTAAGGCACCTTACCGGATGGCTCCGGCAGAGTTGCACGAGTTGAAGCGCCAGTTGCAAGAGTTGCTTGAGTTGGGGTTCATTCGTCCGAGTCATTCACCGTGGGGAGCGCCTGTTTGTTTGTGAGGAAGAAGGATGGTAATCTGCATTTGTGCATCGATTATCGGCAGCTGAACCAGGTTATAGTGAAGAACAAGTATCCGTTGCGAGGATTGATGATTTTTTCGAACAGTTACAGTCAGCCAGAGTGTTCTCAAAAATTGACTGAGATCCTGGTACTATCAGTGAGGATCAGAGAGTCTGATGTTGGCTTGACGTCTTTCGCTCTAGGTACGATCACTTCGAGTTCATCGTGATGCCATTTGGCTGACGAATGCGCATGCAGCATTCATGTATTTGATGCATGGGTGTTCAGTGAGTACTTGGACCGGTTCGTGGTCATCTTTGTAGATGACATTGTTCTACTCTGCTTCTGAGGAGGAGCACGAGGAGCACCTGAGGATCGTACTTGAGACCCTGCGGAGTCACCAACTTTACACCAAGTTTGACAAGTGTGAATTTGGCTGAAGGAGGTGTACTTTCGGGCACGTGATCTCAGGTTCTGGTGTGGCAGTGGACCCTGCCAAGGTGGAGGCAGTGTTTTCGTGGGAGCAGCCCACATCAGTGTCAGACGTTCGCAGCTCTTGGGTCTGGCAGGTTATACAGGAGGTTTATCCAGGATTTTTCCCGGATTGCAGAGCCGTGAACAGGTTGACGAGGCTGGACGTCAGTTTTTTGGTCAGAGGACTGTGAGCGGAGTTTGCCAGGAGCTGAAGATGAGGTTGACTTTAGCGCCAGTGTTGGTCTTGCCGTCGGGCAGCGAAGGGTTCGTGGTCTACACCGACGCATCGAGATCAGGTTGGGTGCCGTGCTGATGCAGCATGGTGGGGTCGTTGCCTATGCTTCTCGGTAGCTCAAGAAGCATGAGGAGAACTACCCTACCCACGACTTGGAGTTGGCAGAGTGAGTGGTGTTCGCTCTAAAGTTTGGAGGCACTAACCTGTACGGGAGGCATTTAGATCTTCACCGACCATCAGAGTTTACAGTACATTTTCACTCAGAGGATTTGAATTCAAGGCAGCACAGATGGATGGAGTATTTGAAGAACTATGACCTAACCCTCTCCTATCACCCAAGAAGGGCTAACGTCGTGGCCGATGCTTTGAGCAAGCGTGTCCGCTTGAGTTCGCTGATGGTCCGAGAGTGGAGGCTATTTGAGGAGCTGTATCAGGGAGTGTTCTACACGTCGAGGCGTAGAGACCGTGCTGTGGTGACCAGTTTGTCAGTTCGTCCGTCAGTGTTTAGGCAGGTGTGCAGGTGGCATGCATTAGGTAGACTCAGAGTTGGCAGATATCTTGCAGATGCCAGAT
>JACBKR010001280.1:0-44406 GCA_014218235.1 Colocasia esculenta
CGACAGCGACCATCCGGCCTTATGCAAAGGATGACATCCAGTGTGTGTAACACCCCATATAAGATATGTTAAATGGACTAAATCAGTAGACTACCAACAACCCGGACTAGTCATTTTCAGAGCTCGAGCAGAAAGAACTCTGAAGTTAAGCGTCCTAAGTTGGGAGTAGTCCCAGGTGGGTGACCTTCCTGCGAAGTCTACCAACTGGCATGGTTGTTGGGCCAGTTTGCTGGTTGGGTCGTCACAAATGGTATCAGAGCCTTGCCCTCCGAAGTGCAGGAACTAAGTGCCACACATGGCAAAGTGCTAGGCAATGGAGCCACTTCTTGAGGCCATAATGGCGCAAAGTGCTACATATGGGAGCCACCTCTTGAGCCTGTTGCGGCCACCTCTCTAGAATCCTGCCTGCCTGGGTTAATTGTGTACTATATGTAGCAGCGACGAGGACGTCGCTTATATAGAGGGGTAGATTGTAACACCCCATATAAGAATATGTTAAATGGACTAAATCAGTAGACTACCAACAACCCGACTAGTCATTTTCAGAGCTCGAGCAGGAAAAGAACTCTGAAGTTAAGCGTGCTCAGTTGGGAGTAGTCCCAGGATGGGTGACCTTCCTGGGAAGTCTACCAACTGGCACGTTTGTTGGGCCAGTTTGCTGGTTGGGTCGTCACAAATAGTATTATGTAACGTCGTGTGCTTTCCAGATCCATGCGGATCATGTGTGTGTTGGTTGTGTAGGCGTTGGTGAGGCCAATGTGATTTGGTTGTGTGGAATGTGTGGTGTGAATGTGTGGCTTGAGCAGTGAAGTGCAGGTTTGGTCCTGAAATGAAATAGGACCTGCTGCAGTTGAGTTGGAGTTGGCGACCAGGGGGTGGTCGCTAACTTGTTGGTGTCCAGATAGGTGGTCGTTTACTGCATGATCTTGGCGGCAGTATCTGTGGACGTTTTAGGGTGGCGGTTGTTCTTGGCGCATAGGTTGACGCCACCTGAGAATTCTGCAGGTTATAGGGTCACCCGAGAGCAGGTTTTCTACCTGGTTCTCTTCCCCTCCTGCCCCAGCTTTTTGTCCCAATGGTTTTAAAGCTTCCCACAGTATCGAAGGTGGTTGGACGATTGTAGAACGCGTGGCGTTGCTGAATTGCGCGAGGAAACGCCGTGGTGTGGTGCAATTCCCATGGGAGCTCGCAGAGGGTTCGGCGTGAACCGGGAGATTGTGGGAGGTTCTAGCATGTTCTGAGGTAGGGGACGAACCCGGTTAACTCCGTAGAACATTAAAACACGACGTAACCACCTGAAGTAGTATGATAATACATTTTCGGATAAAGTTGCTTATACGGGATAATGGGTAGTTTGAGTAATTTAGCAAGCAAAGCATGTTGTAATGGGTTATTTTGGGTTCTGGCATGTTAACGGAATTGTTTATGTATGTTTTTCTGTAGTTAAAATGGTTGGAAAACCTGGAATCGGATTAGGGTTTCTGCAGGGTTTAAGGGCGAAGAACTTGGCGTCAACATCGTTTGTCGTCAAGCTCATCAGCCAGGATGTAAACAGCCAGATCCCTTGCCGTTGACTTCTTATAAGCGGCAGTCGATGTTGCCGCCTACTGGTTGTAAACAGAAATGACTAATTATGGTATTTATCGATAATGCTTATGCGTTGGTACCTGAGGTGCACTGAACGCACTGATTTTTCGTGTTTAGCATACAAGGTATACTTACTTTCGTGCTGTGCGTTATTTACGCGAGTCCAGTTAGGTTCACGTGTAGTGGACCGTTGTTTTTGTGGTTTACGTGAGGTTTCACGTGGTTTGTGTGTGACGTGCACGTGGTTCTGTGTATGTGGCGAGTAGTACGACGCCTACCGTGGTTACCTCTCCAGTTGGGTGCCCCAGGTTCTTTGTGAGCCAGGCTGTTAGCTCGGGCTTTGTCCCGTACTTGTGTTGTACCGTCGAGGTCTATGTCGTCTGACCTGGACACCCTCACTCCTGTGTTTGAGTTGCACGTCCGACTGAGGGAAGACGACAGTGGGACAGTGACACTTGTGTTTGTCTTTAGTTACTTGTAGCGCGCTAGTAGTTGGGGTACGGACACCAGTAGACGTACTGGACCCCAGCTAGTCCTTTTCTAGTGCCTCACTCTAGAGTGTTCCGGGCCAGGATCTCTAGAGGTGTCAGGCAGGGCCTGCGACCGTGTGGTCTGCACGGTGGTGTTTAGTTGGTCTCCACAGTTGCTTGACCTTTTCACGTGGAGCGGCAGCTGGACCTTTCGTCCATGTGCTGCGAGACTGAGAAGTAGACCTGTGATAGCTTGTTCGAGTCAGTTACTGGTGTCGCGAACCAGTTCACGTGACTCGTGTTTGGCAGTCTCTACTTTAGCTTGTACACCTGTACTGGTTTGCCGTTTAATTACTGTTTTTCTCGTAGTCGGCAGACGGTGAGTACTTTTACAGCTTTAATATCCTGCTTAGCTGTTCTATAAATTGTTGGTATTGTTTATAGCTTTGTACCTGTGGTTTTTGGTTTGCTCGGTTTTGGGGAGTTTCCCTACTGAGCCAGTGACTAGAGAGGCTGACCCCTACCCCCATAGGTGAGAGCGAGGAAGACGTTTTCACGACCGTCGTCCAGTTCAAGCCGCGTCGTAGCGGTGCAGGGTCGTACCTCCAGCGGTGTAGTTCCAGCTGGGTAGTACTCCAGCAGTGTAGTTTAGTTATTTTTTACTGTCTTCAGTTGTACCTTGGGGTATGCCCCAGGCTCTTGTACTTCTTTTCAGTTTTTGTGGAAATTTGGCTATGTAAATTGTGAGTATTTATAAAATGTGGTGTGTTCCTTGTGTTTACACGAACTGTGGTTTGGTATCCCTTGCGAGGCTTCGGCCCGTTCGCGGGAGCGGACTCGGATCAAGTACGTTATTGTTTAACGGGCTTAACGGGCTTGCCGAGGTTTCCGCCACAGTTGGTATCAGAGCAAGGTCCGTGTTAATATAAGGGAATTAGAAGGATACATAGCCTTATTTCGGTCTTTGTACACTGCTGGTAGGGACCCTGGTTTTTGATAATTTGTTGTTTTGATTTTTGTTTGTGTGATTTATTTATGTAGAATCTCTGAATGGCTGATAGAAGAGATTGGGGTGGTGGAGGAAATGATCCGGAGGAAAGTACCCAGCGTATGATAGAAAGAATCTGGGAAAGCCTTACGGATATCCGGCAAGAATGGATCAGCAGGCACCGTACCACCGTTGCAGTACCACCTGGAGATGGAGAGGCTGTACCTGTAGCTCCAGTTCTGCCAAGAGTAGAGGTGCCTTTTGCAGCACCTGTGCCACCACCACCACCAGTGCTGATAGCAGAAGAACCAGTGATGCAGGTGGAGAAGTTTCTGAGATTGCAGCCGCCTACTTATTCAGGAGGGCCGAATCCAGATACAGCACAACATTGGTTTCATGAAATTGAAAGAGTTTTTGCAACTATGAGGTGTCCGGCAGCAGATAGAGTTGTGTTAGCTTCTTATCAGTTGAGGGGCTTTGCCTTGGAATGGTGGCGACTGAAGATGCAGACCACCTTTGCAGGCAGGCAGAGGAGGCTATCACTTGGTCAGAATTTCTCGATGTATTTAATGATACATTCTTTCCGATTCAAGTGCAGCAAGTAAAAAGAGAGCAGTTTCAGACTCTCCAGCAAGGTAACTCTTTAGTTTTAGAGTACCAGATGAGATTTATGGCACTTAGCCGTTATGCGCCATACGTGGTTTCAGATAATAATATGATGGTTGAGTATTTTATCAGAGGCTTGAGAGTGGAATTGCAGATGCGATAGTACCTCTTATGTGCAAGACAGTGGAAGAGGCAGCTCAGAGAGTAGCCACTTTAGAGAGGTCTATTCGGACTCGTCAGGTGGGCGAGTCAGGTGCAGGTAGTTTCCGGCTACCGCAGCAGTAGTGGTGCAAGTGAAGGTAAAGCACCTAGGACCTTCTTCATCAGGCTTCGGTAAATGGGGCTAGAAATTAAGCAAGCATTTAAAGGAAAGGAAGGATGGGGAGGTCGTCCGCAGTTTCAGCAGGGCCGAGGTAGGCCTGAGGTGGAGGATCGCAGCAGAGTACTGCCAGGCAGCCTATTACTCCACCAGGGTATCGGTGTTATAATTGTAATCAGCCGGGGCATTTGATCCTCAATTGCCCCTATCCGAGAGAATATGGTTATGGAAGAGGTGTGCAGCAGCAGCAGCAGCCTCAGCAGTTTCAGCAGCCACAGTCAGGTCGTGGCAGAGGAGCACCGCAGCAGCGAGAAGAGGCCGGGTTATGGCTATCACCCGAGCCCAGGCGGAGGCATCGAATATGATAGAAGGTACTCTACCTCTTTATAATTATTCAGCAAGAGTTTTATTTGATTCAGGTGCCTCTCATTCTTTATTTCTGAAGAATTTCTGGATTGTATAGCTCATCCTTTAGAGGAGAAGTCTTGTGAGTTAGTAGTGGAGGTTCCTTCGGTGAGTTCCTACTCACTTCAAGTTATATAGATGAAGCTCCTGTTATGATTGAAGGAACCAAATGCTGGGTCGATTGTATGCCCTGCAGTTGTCAAATTATGATATTATTCTGGGTATGAATTGGCTTGAGATGTATGGAGCAATGTTAGATTGCAGAAAGAAAGGATCAGTTTGTCATCCTAATGGTGCAGTATTTGAATATCAAGGTATGCCTTTTTATACCTCTAAGTTTCTAATTTCTGTAATTAAAGCTAGAAGTTGATAAATGCTGGGTGTGTGGCTTATTTAGCCTCGTAAGTCTGGTAGAAGCTAGTCAGCCAGTGGAAGCAGTTCCCGTGGTTAGGGAATTTGCTGATGTTTTTCCTGAGGATTTGCCTGGTTTAGCTCCACATAGAGAGTGGACTTTACTATTGAGTTGCTGTCAGTACCATGCCGATTTCTAAAGCTCCATATCGGATGGCACCAGCAGAACTTAAGGATTGAAAAAGCAGTTAGAAGAATTGTTGTAGAAAGGGTTCATTAGACCAAGTCATTCCCCGTGGGGAGCGCCGTTTTATTTGTGAAAAGAAAGATGGAAGTTTTCGGATGTGTATTGATTATAGAAAGTTGAATGATGTGACCATTAAGAATAAGTACCCGTTACCGAGGATAGATGATTTGTTTGATCAGTTGCAATCAGCAAAAGTGTTTTCTCTAAATTGATTTGAGGTCCGGGTACCATCAGTTAAGAATTAAAGAGGAAGATATAGATAAGACAGCCTTCAGAACCGATATGTCACTATGATTTGTGGTTATGCCATTTGTGTCATATGAATTGCATCATTTTGTTGCACAGGACTAGAAGACCGTTATCTAGTAATCGGTAAAGAAATCCTAACTCCGCCTATGCGAGAGGGGCGGGAGATACGACGACCCGAAGACGAACTGCTAGAATGGGTGTTAGGATTCCCTCCAAAAATAGACTTGTAGCGACCCTCATTATATCGGTACGGTTATACCAACCCGTCGATATAGTGAACGTTGCCACAGTGGGACATTACCCAACGATAACATTCAGCTGAGATACACGTGAATAAGAACAGAGTAGCGGAAGTAAAAGAACTACTGTCTTCATTTCATTCATCATCCACATTTAACATACATGATTCGATTGAATTTAAAGAGCTAAAGTCCACATAATCCATATAGAAGAAGTGATAAGATAAAATACATAGTTTGTCCAAGTTTACATGATAGTTCTAATACAATGCCTCAATTACATACATCAAATGTCAAAATGTCACAACTAAGCTCCACCAGCTAGCTCCCCCGCGCTCGGAGTCGCTCTCCACGGTCTCCTCCAAAGGTGTGTCACTACTACACCTGTACGCCGAAGCAAGTAATGAGTCTAAAAGACTCAGCAATAACACTACATCTATCATCCATGCGCATATCATAGCAGGTTTTTACATACACATTTACAAGACACAACATGTAGCATGCGTGACATTGAAATTAACAACCTATCATGGTAATTCTACTAATGAAACACATGATTCATGCTTTCAGATTTCCTATCACATGCTCTCTAGTCATTCCAACACATGAAGTTCTACTTCCAATTAAGCTAAAACATGAAAGCAATCTAGCATGATTAGCTTACATACATGAAAGAAAATATTGCTAACATGGTTACTACTCATTCTTACACATGCACATAACCATTTTACATGCTTTAAGCTTGCTGTTTTGACATGGTTTAACACTTTACAATCTAACACATGAAAGCTACATTCTTATTCAACCACAACGTGAGAGTAAACATACATGGAATGGTTTGCACATAAGTAAGGATTGTCCCTACATGGATTCTACGCATTGTACACATGTAGCACATGATCATAACCACATTTATGTTGCTGTTCTAGCATGATTTCAGATCATCATATCATGGATTTCAATTTCACATCTTCACATTTTGGTTCCACATTTTTACACAATTTCAAATTCACATACTTCACACTTAACACATTCACATTTACACATTGTTCACATTCACAATTTTACACATTTCGCATTCACATTCATATTTAGTGCCGTGACCCATAGTCTAAACTACCATAAGAAGGACACATCACATCACATACACATAGACGCCACCTAGGCAATATAGTGACGACTCTTGGACTGCGCAGACCGGGAGAACAAGTCTCCACCCTAACCAGTGTACTTGTCCACCTCCAGGATTTCATCCTAATGCCCTTAGGATCACAACACATTGAACCTTCTCATGGGGACTTTTCCATGATACGGTTCCACTTCCCTCTATGGAAGCAGTGTCACACTTGGCACAGTCTTACACATTTCACATTTACCGATTTTAACACATACATTTACGCATGACACTCACATCTCATTTATTCTCTCAATCACAACATGACTCTATTTTTCCCCTAACATGCCACTACAGATGACAGAAATTAACATTCAGGAAGTTTCACAATCAGGTTGGGTTACACAGAACTTAAATCATTTCACAATGGCGTGCATTAAATTCACATATTTTCGCATGGAAATTCCATATTGCATTCTACAGTTGTCAAACAGCCTGAAAATTTAACCACATGCTGATTACAGGTTTATGATTTCACATGCAAGTTTCACATTTTATAACTCATATTGCATTTACAGAAATTAAAACATTCAGTTGCATGCCATTCATAATTCAACTTGTCATGGAACATAACCCAAATCTCAGATTTGACATTCAAAAATCTGAATCTATCATATATGTTGTCATAGAAATTTTCCCTGATTTATTTCACAACATACATTTTACTGTGGATTTTTGGAAATCCTACACATACTTCCTATTTCCATTGCAGTAATTACAGTAAATCATATGACATGAATAATTTCTCAAATTTGCAGGGTATGAACTGACACTATACACATGGGGTAGAAAATCCAGGGCAATTATTCCTCAGAAATCATATAGACATAGGTAATCGTGCATAACCCTTTTTCCCCAACATGTATTTCAATAAATCCAACAATTTATACCATCCACAGAAAATCACAGAAATTTCCACACACATCACATTAGCTATTTTACATAACATATAAAATTACACTATATCCTCATGCGTAAAGTCTGGAAAATAATTACTTAAGGCAGAACAGTTCACTGTTCTGCACTGAAGAACTTGGCGGCAGTGTCTGGCCGTTCAAGGAGATGGACGGCAAGATCGCTAGACCACACTGGAGATCTTGGCGTCAAGGTATCGAAGCCAAGTTCCTGTCTGTGCAGGAACACAGACCGAGCTCCAAATAACAAGAAGAATGGGGGATCTAGACACGAGGAAAAATGTGTAAAAATAAGAAAACCCTACTAGACATCTACAAGGACGATGTTGGTAGGTTACTTGCCTTTCAAAAACTCTCCAAAGGGATTAAATGGGTTTGGTGATGCTCTCCTTGGGCAGTCCAAGAAGCTCCCAAGATTGCCTTCCCCCGGGTTCTTGAGCAATCTCCACAGCAAATCGAGGTCGGGGATGCCTTTCTCGATGTTCCAGCTACCTCCTTGTCGTGGTAGATGGCTGAACAAGCTTCAGATCGCCGGATTAAAGGTTGCAAAGGTGGGGTTTTGCTCACAGCTGTTAGGGTTTTTTCCCTATCTCTCAAAGGAGGTCAAGAGAGGGGTTTTAGGGTTGCACTCGAGTTCAGATATAGGAGAGAGGCCTCTCCTGTAACCCCCATATAAGAATATGTTAAATGGACTAAATCAGTAGACTACCACAACCCGGACTAGTCATTTTCAGAGCTCGAGCAGGAAAAGAACTCTGAAGTTAAGCGTGCTCAGTTGGGAGTAGTCCCAGGATAGGTGACCTTCCTGGGAAGTCTACCAACTGGCACGGTTGTTGGGCCAGTTTGCTGGTTGGGTCGTCAAAAATGGTATCAGAGCCTTGCCCAGCCGGAAGTGCAGGAACTAAATGCCACACAGGGAAAAGTGCTACGATATGGGAGCCACCTCTTGAGGCCATAATGGCGCAAAGTGCTACATAGTGGGAGCCACCTCTTGAGCCGGTGGGGGCCACCTCTAGAATCCTGTCTGCCTTGGGTTTGATTGTGTGCTATATGTGAGCAGCGACGAGGACGTCGCTTATATAAGAGGGGTAGATTGTAACACCCCATATAGAATATGTTAAATGGACTAAATCAGTAGACTACCAACAACCCGGACCAATCATTTTCAGAGCTCGAGCAGGAAAAGAACTCTGAGTTTAAGCGTGCTCAGTTGGGAGTAGTCCCAGGATGGGTGACCTTCCTGGGAAGTCTACCAACTGGCACGGTTGTTGGGTCAGTTTGCTGGTTGGGTCGTCACATTCATAGGGCAGACCCTTCTAGTCCTGCCTCCAAGAAGAGGAAGCTTACTTCTACTTCCTCCCTCTCCTCTGAACCCAAATACCCACCTTGTAGTTTTCTCTCACAGTGGACAACAAACATCCCTCACTGTACAGAGAATATCTCTCAAAGGTTGTTTTGCAACCATCATTAACCTTCCATTTCTTGATCTCACAGATCATTTGCACACTATTCTACCCTACACTTCTCTTTCCAAATCTGAAAAATCCAAATCTTCTCTCTTGCCCACTCCAAATCTGAAGAGCAGTGGGGCAAAGGTCACAAGGATCTCCTAAAGAATTCATTCATGCCAAATCTGCTAGATTCCCTCCAAGGGACCACTCCCTGACCCTATCAGAGTGTTCAGGATCTATCATAGGGAACTTTGGGCACCCTATATTCAAAAGGAAATCAAAATGATCAGGCACCTCATGCTATTCAACAACTACATATATATTCATAGACCTTCCAGAGGTTCAGCTCAGTCAGTTCAAAAGGGCCATTTCAGCTCTGACTCCGGATATCTCTCAAACTTCAGATGTTCAGGTAGATTTTGCTACCCTCCAATTACCTGAAGAGATAGTCCTTCCTAAAATTCACTTCTAGTTATGGAGTCCTCTATAGGATCCATCATCTTTGAATGTTTTGCCAGAGTAATGGGCAGAATTAAAGTTCAGAAAGGCTGCCTGGTTCCTTTTTCTAGATTCCTGTTTAGGGAATATCACCAGGGGCATGTAAGTGCTGAAGTTCTAGCCCCTATTCTGTCTGAATGTGAAAGGCTGACATCTTCTGAATAGTCCAAGTTCTACCCCCTGTCAGCTCAGCAACTATTTGAAATCAATGAAGTTCAGGCCAGAGAAGGCAAACCACCATTTCTCCAGCTACTTTCCTAGATATGAACTCCATTCATCTTGTTGATGACCCCTTCAAGGTCTGGGAGGAAAGATACAAAGTGTATGTGGCTATGCACAAAGCTCTCAGAGATGTCACCATGGACCAATTCCTCACCTGTGCCAGCTTTGGACTCGTCGATTTCTCAAGATGAACATGGACAAGATGCATATGCTAACCTTCTCTATCAACACCTAGATCTTCATCTCAAAGGATGGCTTCCACCATGGGACCCTCCTACTCTGTATCCTTTGGAGTCTTCAAAACTCTTTTTGAAGAGCAGGAAGCACAGGCATGGGAAACCATCTCCCATTTTGCCTCTCTTCTGTCTCCTGCCTTCTATTTACCAGTACCTCCACAAAGTTAATGAAATGCCTTCTTTGTATACTCCTGTTCTCTTTCTCTCTTCTTTCTTTGTCGAAGATTGTCTTTTTGCTTAATGACAAAAAGGGGGAGAAAAACTTATGTCTGAAACATCTATATGCATTTTTACTTATTGTTCAGTTTTGTCATCACCAAAAAGGGGGAGATTGATGACCAGTTTGTCCCCATGTAATTTTAATTAATTACATATATATTTTGATGATTAACAAAACCAAACAAAATTTATCAATTATATCTAATGATTATTTCATAAGTCTTAAGCACAGGAAAAATACCAAGGTCAAACAAGTCAATAAAGGTATGCATTACTTTTCTGAAGCCTTAATCTTTTCAACATGATATTTCTCTAAGTCCATATCGACTTCTATTGAAGGCCATAACGATTTCTTTTAAGCATATCGATTTCAATAGAATTTCATCACAACGATTTCCTTTCTGGCTGAAACATGTTGTTTCAAACAAATCGATGCCGTAACAATCCTATAGTGATCGCAACGATTTCCTTATAAGACTGAAAAGTCATGCTATTTCAATAAGTCGATGTCACAACGACTCTATAAGTTACCGTAACGATTTCTTTAGAGCCCATAACAACTTGCTCGTCACAACGACTCTATAAGTTACCGTAACGATTTCTTAGAGCCCGTAACAACTTGCCTGTCGCAACGACTCTATAAGTTGTCGGAACGATTTCTTTAGAGCCCGTAATGACTTGCTCGTCACAACGACTCTATAAGTTACCGTAACGATTTCTTTAGAACTCGTAACGACTTGCTTGTCATAACGACTCTATAAGTTATCGCAACGATTTCTTTAGAAAGCGCAACGACTTGCTGTTGTAACGATTCATCATAAGTTACCGTAACGACTTCTTTAGAAAGCGCAACGACTTGCTTGGTGTAACGATTTCATAAGTTACCGTAACGACTTCTTTAGAACTCGCAACGACTTGCTATTGTAATGACTTCATAAGTTTCATAACGATTTCTTTAGAGTTCATAACGACTTGTTTAAGTCTTCATAACAATTTCTTTAGATTCACAATGACTTGCTTTGTATAATGATTTGTTAAGTATTTCGCATTGATTTCTTCAGAAACACATCATTTGCTTTGTGCAACGATTCATTAAGTGGTCATGATATATCTTCTGTCACATAACGATTTTCTATGACTCATAACGATTTTTCATAAGTCATATAGTCATCGATTTCATATCTTGATATCTTAGTCATCTTAAAAGCGTTGACTAGTCAAAGTCCCACGTAGACATCTCTCTGACGCTTTCGCATTTATGAGATCTGAACTATCTCTGCATACATGCAGACCATATCATCCTTTATCGTGCCTACTCTGATAATGTCCTTTAACTTAAGCTATTTGGCATTACTATTTCCATGTCTATTGCTACTAACGTTGACTGACATCAGAGACAGCTTAGCTGTCTGCTATTTGAGTTTGACATTTGTGCAGACCTCTGAACTAGCTTCATAGTACAACGTTAACAAATAGAAGCCAACGGATATTTCTGAAGATCTATCTCTTTGCGTGCTCAGTAATCAAAAGACTGTTGCCTGGAAGCTTCCCAGACTCCAGATGTCATTCAGTCTATGACTACTCAAAAGAAGACAACGGACACTTCAACGTCTACATTTCAAATTGAAGATATAAATTCAGTCAGAAGAACAGAAGACGACATATCGCGTATTCAGCATTCAAATTCTTCTGAAGAAAGTCCAGAGCCAAGAACCTTTCATTCCACTTAGCTTTTGCTCTCCACTAGTTTTGTGAAAATCTGAGAGAGCCTGTATAGTTCTGAGAGTGTGCCTTGTTTAAATCTCTTTGCTCTTAGTTCTAGTTGCTTCAGATCCTTGCTTATCAAAGCTTGATCTAGGGCTTGAATTCATTCACTCTCTTTGTGTTGTTCCTTCGGTTGTGAAGGAAGACCTGGTGGTATCCAGGGTTTGTTCCCTCGGTTGTGAAGGAAGACCTGGTGGTATCCAGGTGTTGTTCCCTTCGTTGTGAAGGAAGACCTGGTGTGGGTATCCAGGGTGTTGTTCCCTTTGGGTGTGATGGAAGACCAACTGAGCTGGGTGTTGTAGCGTCCTTAGGGGGACTGTACCCTAGTTAGTGAAATCCTGAGTTGTTGCTCAGGGCTGGACGTAGACTCCTAAGAAAGGAGGTCCGAACCAGGATAAACCTTGTGTTGTGTGTGATGTCTTCTTTGTGTGTTTGTTTATTTCAACTAACTGTCACTAACCTACTTTGAAGAACGTTGGTGTGAATATTTTTAGTTACAAGTTATCTTCTACATTAATTTTAAAGACCCATTCACCTCCCCTCTGGGCTCGTCAACGTGGCAACAAGGGTCACGACAGGTCAGATCAGAACGCGACAGGGTCATACACAGATCGTCGCGACAGGCCTGTCAGATCAGGTTGTCAAATCGCGACGGCAAGCCCTATCACGTTCAAACACGACGTGTAGCTCTATCACGAACAGACCTCAGAATGCGGCCTATCAGGCCGTCGCATTCTTCAGGTCCTGTGCCTGAGTCCGAGCAGGAAAAGGAGAGTGCATTGGATTGCGGTCCACACGTTTCTATCTTTTGATATAGGGTAGTTCAGAAATAAGAAAAATTCGCACAAATGATGAAAATTCATGAAATAGTTTTAAACGACTCTAGACATGCAAGAGTATTCCAGTAAATAGGAATTGACAACAACATGGTTTCGACATGGTTTAATTGAGTTATTCACAAAGACCATGGTACAATGTACAGTAGAGATCAAAGATTTAATTCGAGATGTAGGATGGATCAAATTAGGGCTTTCAGGGACAAAAATGGCTAACATCTGACAATAACTCCAGTTAAGATTTCCTAGCATGGGGTCGAGGGTACATGGAGAACAAGAATTAAGAAGAGGTTTTGGGTCATAATGAGTACAAAACTTCAAAAATCAAGAAGAAAATATTGGCTCCATGAAAATTATGAAACTAGAGGGCTTTTGGTTCCTGAGATGATGGAATCAATCTACAGACGAAATTTTATGATTTTTTGCTCGTGAGATGCCCTGCCTTTGACTCTTTTTCCTCTTCTATGGCTAGAACTTGAAGAACTCGGTTGAAGCTTGAGAGATCCTTCTCCCCACGATTCTCCTTCTCCTTGGCCACCTCTCCACGTCCAGCAAGCCTCACAACATGTTAGGGCCGCCATAGAGGGTTTAAGGTATTTAAGCTCCTTGGGTTGTTATTTCCTAATAGGACTCTAACTCCTATTTAATTCTGAGATTTCCTATTTCTATCCTCCTTCCAAGCTTACAACTCCTAATTGGGTTAGATGGGGCTAAACTCGTGGCCAAGCCATTAGAGTAGAGTTAGGAATCCAATTCCAACTCAACTACTCATTTTAATGCTTTTTATCCCTTTTATATTTTTGTAATACTTGAGTCAAATCTAGGGTATTTCCCTATTATTCCACCTTTTAAATCCCTATTTTGGCCCAATAAATTTTAGAGGATCCATTTAACAAAGCCCCTTACTCCCTTTCGTTTAATGGGTTTTATTTAATTCTTTTTTCTTTAGTTTTCCAATTAATTTAATAAAAATTATATTATTGAATTTTTATTTTTATTTTCGAAAATTCAGGTTGCTCGCATTTACCTTCTTTGCACATGCTTATTTAGACTAACCAATATTTTTAGTGGTGATTTTTGTTTCAGATTTTAGATTACATATTCACACCCCCCCCCCTCTCTAGGTTAGTCCTTGCTGTCATACCAGGTAGGCCAACTAGTGGTATCAGAGCGTTGGTCTCTGAACTTCAAGAAGATCTAACATTCTTAGAGCAAAGATCCATGGCAGCTCAAGGTTTTGCAGAAGGTCAATCCATATTCCGACGTCCACTATTTGATGGAGAAGATTATCAATACTGGAAGACTAGGATAGAGTTCTTCTTTCAAGGCAACGACTACCACTCTGGAGCATCATAGAAGATGGTGATCTCCAAATCTCCAGCCCAAGGAAGAATGGACTGCTAAAGATAAGAACAAGCTATCCTTGAACAGCAAGGCAAAAGTTTTACGTGTTGCACTCTGACCAAGCAAGAGTTCAACAGTATTTCTACTTGCAAAACAGCAAAGGATATGTGGAAAACACTAAAGCTCACATATGAGGGAACAGATAAAGTCAAAGAAACCAGGATTGACATCTTGGTCACTCAATTTGAGAAGTCCAATGGAACCAGGTGATTCCATATCTCAGATGTGCAACGAGTTTACTGAAATTGTAAGTGGACTTTCAAGTTTAGGAAAGAAGTATAACCAGGGAGATACGGTCAGGAAGATCCTAGATCTCTCCCAAAGGAGTGGACTCTAAGGTCACTGCTATAGAAGAAGCTAATGACCTCTCCACAATGACACTGGAAAAGCTCATTGGATCTCTCATGGCCCATGAGATCAACATGAAAAGATTAGAAGAAAAGACTTCAAGAGGAAGATCAATCAATGCATTCAAAGTTGAGGAAAGAACTTCGGATGAAGACACTACCATGATAGTAGTGATGTTGACAATGAAGATAAATAATAACCGAAAAATCTCTAGTCAAAAGCAGGAGAAAAAGAAGAAGAAAGAGGAGAAAAAGAAGAAGAAAGAGGAGACAAAGTAGAAGAAAGAGGAGAAACACAAGAAACACAAAAAGAAGACCTTCACACCTATATGGGATAACTCCTCAAAAAGCTCATGCACAGAAGAAGATGAAGAGAATGTCAATCTGCTCTTGATGAACAAAACAACAAAAAGGTATTCAAATGGGTAGGGTTAGGGATGCTTTAAAGCATTTGATTAGTGACTACCTACTCTTCACTTCATTCCTATCTGAAGAGAAAATAGTCACCTTCTCTTTTACTTATTTATTTATTTTTAACTATAATTCTACTAATGTCCTTGAAAGTATTTATGTCTCCTTTATAGCCCTATGTAGGGAATCTTCGTGGAGATTCACAAGCCATACATTGAGGGGGAGTCTCACATTTAGGGGGAGCAATACTAAGGATGAGCAATAACTAGTTGAACCCCTCTCCTTCAACATGGTGAATGTTCTTTAAGGGGAGAATGCAAATTGTAAGATCCTTCCTTTTTGGTTATTGACAAAAGGGGGAGAATAAGTTTAAACTCAGAATTTCTGTTTATTCATTCTTTTGAATAATCTTTGTCAGAAATTCTCATAAGTTTTGTCATCACCAAAAAGGGAGAGATTGTTGAACACTCTTATATTTTACCTTATATTTTGGTGACAACAAAACTCATGATTAATTAAATATTATAAATATATTTAGTATCATGTTTTCAAATAAATATAAATTATGGCACCATCGCTTCTTGACTTGCATTGAAAAGCCAAATCGATGGCAGTTCAATACACATCGATTACTGACTAAGTGCCATAATGATTTCTATATAAATACATCGACTCATATTAGAACATCAATTTCGGTTATACATCGACTTCATATTAGAACATCGATTTTGGTTATACATCGACTTCATATTAGAACACCGATTTTGGTTCTACATCAACTTCATATAAACATTGATTTCAGTATAACATCGACTGCATGAAAAACATCGATTTCATCTTGTTCAACACGATTTTGTTCAACATCGATTTCACTTAAACATCGACTTTGTTGAACATCGATTTCATTCTAACAACGATTTCAGTTTAAACATCGATTTCACTTAAACATCGACTCCTGTTGAACATCGACTTCTCTAGACATCGACTCCATTGAAACATCGATTACGTTTCACTTGAACATCGATTATGTTCAAACATCGACTTCATACATGCATTACATGAAACAACGATTACATGGGAACATCGATTATCTTTCACATTGACTCTATTATACTTAAACATCGATTTCCATTATATTTCAAATGTTTCAAATTATCTTTGGTGCCCAATGATGTTCAAATGTACTTCATATGATTAACTTATTATTTCTCTGACTAAAGATCCTTTTTCTTGTCTGATAGGATATCCTTCCTCCTGCAACAAAAGAAAAGCACCTACATTCCACTTCTAGCTATCTGCAGGATAAACTAATAGAAAGTAAAAAGTGGTATGGGCCATCTAACAAACGACTTCACGAGTCTAACTATCTGCCTTGTATTTAATGCCTGCAGGTCCACCTTTACACACAGTCACATCTTCGACCTGCTGTTGGCTCCCTTGGAAGTACGCACTAGATAGAATATCTTCCTCCATTCCAAGTAGCTAGTAGGCACATGAAGGAAACTGTTAGACTCAAATGAAAGAAGAAAGAGGATGAGCAACGGATCAAAGCTCCAACGGCCATCTATCAACGGGTCTGTTCAAGCTGCTCCATATAAAGGAAGAAGCAAAAAGAGAAGAAATGATCTGAAGAGAAAAACCTAAAGATCTTTCAAGGAGTGTACATCCTGTGAGAAGCTCCAACTCTATACACACTCAAGCAAGAAAGGAAGAGAGCTAGAGCCTACTCAAGTTCAAGTATTAAAGCCGTCATCTTCCCTCCTCATTCTCTCTTGTGCGTCTCTATGTATTTGAGAGAGAGAGTTGGGGGTTAGCCTAAGAAGAGGTTTTTCCTGTAAACTCTTTCTTTCTTAGGCTCAGTCTCGGATCAAGCATCTCATTGTGTATCTTGAGCTTGATCTAGGGCTTCAGTCCTTGCTTCTGTGTTCAGAATGGTCCTCTTCTGTTGAGAAGAGAAGACCAGCGTTGTTGGGTGTGTGTCCGGCTGTGGGACTGTACACAGTGTTCCCCTTGGTTAAGGAAAGACCTGCTGGGGTGTATACCAGTGAGTTGCTTTTTGCTCGTAAAGAGGCACTAGCTGAGATGAAACAATGGGCTGCCTTCTTGCCCGGAAAGAGAAGATACCAGTAGAGGCTGGGTGTTGTATGTCCTTAAGGGGACTGTACCCTGGTTAGTGAAATCTCAAGAGTTTTCTTGGGGACTAGACGTAGGACTTCCATTTGGGAGGGCTGAACCAGGATAAATCCTTTGTGTTCCTTGTGTGCTTGCTTCCGCGCCTTTACCTTCTTTGCACACGCTTATTTAGACTAACCAAACATTTTTAGTGGTGATTTTTTTTTCAAATTTCAGATTACCTATTCACCCCCCCCTCTCTCTAGGTTAGTCTTGCTGCCATACCAAGTAGGCCAACTGTTGTTGGGCTAGTTTGTTGGTTGGGTCGTCACAAATGATATCAGAGCCTTACCCAGCCGGAAGTGCAGGAACTATGTGTCACACAAGACAAAGTGCTATGCTATGGGGGCCACCTCTAGAGGCCATAATGGCGCAAAGTGCTACATAGTAGGAGCCACCTCTTGAGCTTATGTGGGGCCACCTTTAGAAACTTGCCTGTCTGGGGTTTGATTGTGTGCAATATATGAGTAGCAACGAAGATGTCGCTTATACAAGAGGGGTAGATTGTAACACTCCATATAAGAATATGTTAAATGGACTAAATCAGCAAACTATCAACAACTCGGACTAGTCATTTTCAGAGCTCGAGTAGGAAAAGAACTCTGAAGTTAAGCGTGCTCAGTTGGGAGTAGTCACAGGATGGGTGACCTTCCTAGGAAGTCTACCAACTAGTATGGTTGTTGGGCCAGTTTGTTGGTTGGGTCGTCACATAAAGACTTTGACTTCAACATTCAATATCACCCTGGTAAGGAAAATGTTGTAGCTGATGCACTTAGTAGGAAGCCTATGGCATCCTTATCTTGTCTAGTTATGGGCGAGATGCAGTTGCTGGAACAATTTGCCAGACTAGATCTAAATATTGAACAAAGGAGCGACCGGGTACTAGTTGCTAACCTCAGGTACAACCTGACATTTTTTGTCAAGATCAGATCACAAGCAACGATGTTTCTAATCCGTGTTAAGGAACATAGCAGACAGACCAGATTTCTCCATCACTGAAGATGGGAGATTGTTATTTCATGGCATGGACTTGTGTGCCTAACAATGATAAACTGAAAATAAAGCTAATGGATGAAGCTCACAAGACCAAGTATACTATCCACCCCGTGCAATCAAGATGTACCAGGACATGAAAAGAACTGGTGGCTAACATGAAGCGTAAGGTAGCTGAGCATGCCGCACACTGCCTCACCTATCAACAAGTCATGGCGGAGCACCAACGTTCTACAAGAGTACTCAGACCCCCTGGACATACCAGAGTGGAAGTGGGAAAGCATCGCATGGACTTCATCATGGGTTTACCCCGAACTCGTGGTGGACTCGATGCTATTTAGGTCATAGTAGACAGACTAACCAAGTCTGCACACTTTTTAGGAATCAAACGTACCTGGAGTGTGGACGTGTTAGCCGCAATGTATGTAAAGGAGGTTGTGAGACTACATGGAGTCCCTGTATCCATAGTCTATGATTGTGACCCAAGGTTTACCTCTCGCTTTTGGAAAGGACTTCAAGCTGCACTCGGTAATAAACTTAATTTTAGTACTACTTTCCCCCCACAAATGGATGAACAAACTTAGAGGACAAACCAAATTGTAGAAGACATGTTATGAGCCTGTACTATAGACTTTGAAGATACTGGAATGAGCCCTGCCACTGATGGAGTTTTGCATACAACAATAGCTACCAAGAAAGTATCAAGATGGCACCATTCGAAGCACTATATGGTAGAAGTTGTAGATTATCAATGTGCTGGAATGAGGTTGGTGAACAACATGATTGGGACATGACCTAGTGCAAAGTACCAATAGAGATATTCAACTTATCAGAGATAGAATCAAAATAGTCCAATCCAGGCAAAAGATTTATGCAGATAAAAGAAAAAGAGGCCCAGAGTTCCAGATTGGAGATCATGTGCTACTCAAGTTACCCCCAACCCGAGGATTTCAAAGATTTGGAATCAAAGGCATGTTAAGCCAAGGTTCTTGGTCCTTTCGAAGTACTTGAGAGAATAAGTGACGTGGCTTATTCTCTGGCATTACCCCACAATATTCTATCGTACACAATGTCTTCCATGTGTCTATGCTAAGGAAGTATGTGTATGACCTATCTCATGTTATACACTATGGTGATATAATCTTGCATAAGGATATGACCTATAAAGAGAAGCCAATCAAGAATACTGGACAAAGAAAACAACACTCCGGAATTGATCTATACTTGTGGTGAAGATACTCTGGAACAACTATGGAATAGAAGAAGCCACGTGGGAACCTGAAGCAACAATAAGAAGGAACTATCTGGATCTATTCGGTAAGTCAATCTTCCTCTTATGATCATATGAATTTGGGGACCAAATTCTTTTTAAGAGGGGGGTGTAGCAACTCTCAATTTTAAATTGAGAAAAAATAAATTAAATTAAGAGAAATTGTGAATATGAAACCCATTAAGTAAAAATAATAGATGAACTATCTTAAAAGGTTCATACATGAGTTAATGGGCCACAAGCTGAAGCCCAATGTTGGTGTGAGATAATTAAGCCTAAATTCATGAGTAAATTATTAATAATTAAAAAGGGACAAGATAATCACTATTTTCGCTCATAATATCCTAAAATGAGTCCTACCCCATCCTAACTAGTTATCCATGGATTTAGAGTTCACCCCAAGCCATTTGGAAGGATAAATGCAAGAAAAGGTGAGATAATTATGGGAAATTCGGAGTTGGGGAAGGGAAAGAGTTTTAAGGGATTTGGAAACTCTAAACATATAAATACACCACTATTTCATCCCTAGCCGACCCTATTGACTTTCTGGAGCTTGGAGGACGAGAAGAGAAGCTTTTAGACGAGGGATCAAGGAGGGGAGGCTTGGAAAGGAGAGCTTCTTCGCATTCTTCACATTTCTTGCCCTAGAATTTAAAGTGCTCAAATGTAGGTAATCTCTCAAGCAACACTAAATAATTTCGTCCATACATACACATGATCCCATCTTCGAAAGCCCCATGTTCCCCCTATTTTTCATCATGTCGTTTATGAGTATTTTGTTCTTAAGTTCTGTTAAGAACATGTACCTGACCCAAAATGTTTACCATAAATCTTTGTCTATACTTGATCTCGTGCTCTGAAACTTTTATTATACATGCTACATGATGTTAGGGATCAAATGATACCATTTTCCCCATTTCTATCAAGTACTCTTTTCGAATTAAATCATTTTATCACTATGTCTGATTTTTGGTTCATCGCAAAGTACCTTGTTCATAGCATGATCATACCATGTCAGAAGTCGAATTACTTCTTACTGTGCATACCCCTGCAAAGTTGATTTCATGATTTTTCATCAAGTGTACGATTTTATATGAATTTTAAAAGACCATTGTGTCAAGTCCTTAGAAGACTAGACCGCAACCCAAGGTGACCCTTTCACTTTTTGGGTTCGGCCAGGGTCTCTGAGAATGTGATGGCCCGACTGGTTGCGTTCTCAACCTGGTCGCGACAGTGGATCGCATCGCATCATGAATGCGACAGTCCACTGCGTCGCATTTCCCTGTCCTGTACCGATTGCCCTGAATGCGATAGACCTGGACTTTATGGACCGATTGCCCTGGTCGCGATCGGTCGGCAATGGACATTTGCCAAAGCCAAGGAGTCTTACGAAGGCTTCGACAAGGAGTTCCTGGTCGAGTCAGGAGTATTCCCAACAAAGAGATTGTCCAAGCCAAGATAAAGTGTGTATAGAAATGTTTGTCCCATCTTGCCTTAAGTGCTCGAGGCAGAGGGATGAGATAACGTATTAAATCAAACGAATAAAATGAAGACATGTCCTTTTAAATAAGAGAAATTTACATGAATAATTGCACTTAATTACTAGATATATTATTGAGTAAATTTTGTAAGGTCTCATGGCAAAATTCATGTTTGGTGTGTGCATGTGAGAGAGAATCAATGATAGCATGCGAGAGTTTGCCACACATCTTTTAAATAATAAAATCACATGAATTTATAAAAAATATATTAACATGATGTTACTGTTCATAAACATGCATACAGGGGTTAAATCATGATATAGAGCATGATTAGCAAGGTTTACATGAATTAGGATTTCTGGAATACACATTAAATCGCGACAGGGGTACAATGATTACGTAAGGTAATCACTTCATCCTGCGTAACTTGGGTTACGTAAGAACTGTATTACGTGTTTAACCAGGTGAAATCCTTTCGAAGATTTCATCGCCATTGTTTGTTGCAATCTCGCATGCGGATAAACCCCACCTTTAACCCCGCCAATGATCCTTATCTTATCCTCCCGCACATGTTGTTGCTGCTATGCTTTGCTACTCCTACAACTGCTTTATTGTTACTACTGCTTTACTGCTGCTACTGCTTTGCTGTTGGTGATGCTATGCTTAGGACTGTTCATTTCTCGGTCCAACCCGATAAACGGAACCGAACCGAACCGAACTGTTCGGTTCGTTCGGTTCAACTAACTAAAGTTCGGGTCAATGAACCGAATCAAACCGGTTTAATGTTAAATAGTTCGGTTCGATTTTTTCTTCCTTAAAATTGAGCCGAACCGATTGAACCGAAACAACCCTAAAAAGCCCTAATCTGGTCACGCAGCCCTTCTCCCTCCCGGTCTCAGTTCGGCCTCTCCTCTTTCTTTGCTACACAGCGGAGTGTCGGAGCCCCTGCTCTTCGGCCTCTCCCATCGCCCCGAGCATGAGCAGTCGAGCCTCCTCGGCCAAGGTGGTCGTCGCCGTCCGTGCACATTCTTGGGCAACATCGTCTTCTTCTTCGTCGGTGTCTTCGACATCTTCAAAACCAGCAGAGACTTTCGCCTGCTTTCTTGGCTAAGAAGACCAGTCGTGTTGGTGCTGCAGGTGAGAGATCCCCATTCTATCGATTTTGAGTGGAGCATAGAGAATGCCCGAGCCATTGGCCTTTTTATTCTATCGATTTTGAGTGGAAATCTGTTGTACTCCTGACTAGGGCTATAAACGGATCGGATAATATCGTAGTCGTCGGACCGTCGCCGCCGACGCTGTCCATCGTGGTTGTCGAACCCGTGCCGCCATCGCCCCTGCGACCCAGCCCCTCCGTCGCCGTCGCCTCTCACCACTGCCGCCGGTCTATCGGTTTGAAAATAAAAAAATTTTGGTTCGGTTTCAAACCAAACCGAATTTGTAAATTCGGTTTGGTTCGGTTTGGAGCTCTCCTAAACCGAACCAAACCGATAAAACCGAATTTTATATAATATATTTTAAATTTATATATATATATATATTTAAATCTGTTTAATATTATATATATATACATGATATATATTATATACATATATATATATATATAGTGTAAATGTACACATTGTGTAGGGTATTATGGTCATCTTATAGATCTCATCCTTTCATCCAACGGCTGCCATTAACACCCAAAAAACCACCCTAAAGATACCCATGGTCGCACACAGCTGGCCGCAGCCCCAAATCTTACAAGTCTTGATTGGCATCTGCATCTCCCGATTCTCCCGTTCAGCCGTTCTCTGCTCCTGGCGAGGGTTTGGTGGGATTGAGGGAGGCGGCGCCATGGACGGCACTCCAGGGAGGCAGGGATAGGGAGACGACGTCGACGACACCAGGCGTAGGCAGACAACGTCGACGGCACACCAGGCGCAGGGAGACGGCGTCGACGCTGACGGCGTGGACGGCACACTAGTGAGACCGGAGACGGTGCGGACGGGCCGGATAGCACACCAGGTAGACGACGTGGACGGCGCGGACGGCAGACCAGGGAGACGACGAGGATGGCGTGGATGGGCCGGACGGCGCATCAGGGACTAGGAAACGACACGGACTACACACCCGGGAGACGACGCGGACGGCGTGGACGTGCCGAACAGCGCACCAGAAAGACGACGCGGAGTCGTGGACGGCACGCCAGGGTCCAGGGAGACGAGCACAGGTAACATCTCCAGTTTCCCATTCTCATTTGAACGATTCTCTCATGTGTGGGTTTGGCGACTGCGGTTTTTTTAAGGCGCCGAAGTGCACCTCGAACACCTGCGGCTGGGTGCTCATCGGACTACCCCAATATATGTAGGAAATATTTCTCTATAACTTTGCTGGCCTCCCCTCCCATGTGTTTTGACCAAAGCTATAATTTTGCTGGCCTCCCGGTATGTTTGATCGAAATAATCTTATATAACCACTTTATTGAGATGTATCTCTCATTGAGATCATCAATTAATTGACATCACAGCGGGGGCACCATCCAAGCTTGTCATCACTATACTTGTATTCAATCTTTTTCTTTCTCGTGTTAAAAAATGGAAGCTTAAAGTAGCTTCAATCAAAAGTGTTCATGCCACTTTGTGGGAAGCAACATGTAGCTTTCCTTTCCAGCTGGAGAACTAATGGATAAGTGGAGTTAACTTGCTTGGGGGGTGGCTACACCAGTCAATTTCTTTCCAACAACTTGATTTTTTTTTTTGTTTTTTGTGGGGGTGCAGTAAGGGAGTTCAGCTCCAACTGATGATATTAAGAGGATAAAAGGCCTTTAGTTAGTGCAGACATAAGTAAACTAGCTGGCAGATTAGAGAGATCCCAGCTAGTAAACAGAGTTCTAGTGAGACCCAGTTTTGATGCAATATGAGCTGCAAGAATCTAGGGATAGAAGTGATCACATATCCTTGTTCTTGGTGAGAACTTTGCAATCTTCACCAGTGAGGAGACCGCCAAGGAGGGGGCCTTCTTGTTAGGAAATGCTTAATGCATGTCCGTCCAGGCAAATGATTTGTCCGGGCGGACGAGTTGGCGCTGCCGCGTCAGCGGGCAGCGCCAGCTCGTTTGTCCCGTGCCTGGCGGACGTGCACGCAGCGTTTCTCTTTTTATTATGCGATGGGATTATTCGCAAAGTTGAGTCCGGGTGAAACTCTAGATGTGATTCGGATTCTTGGGTTTTGCTTGGATTCAAGAGGACCATTAGATAGAGTTCTAATGAGGTGAAATTTTTTTGAGGGGTTCTCGCTTAAAAAGACCTTTGACGGTGGCTTTGAATTGCTATGATGTCAGGTGTAGTAAGAGCCACCGATTGGAAAGAACAAAAATATGATAAAGTGATTTGATTTTCTCTGACATTTCTTGAGCAAGTTGTGTGTGTTCTGTGCATTGTCTGTGTTTTCTTCTTCTCTTCTCACATTTCATTGAGCAAGTTTGTGCGCTTCGGCACCTTGGGTTGGGGGTTTTCAGTGGGGAGGGAACAGTTGGGGGGGGGGGGGCGCTGTGCAGCAGAATTAGGTGTGATGACCATTGCAAGTAAAAATTAGCCACCCTGGATCCGGCAGCCCTATTCCTTTTTCTGCCATGTGATTGATCTTGGTGATCACCTTCGAGTTTGGAAAAGTTGGGAGATGTTTAAGCTTGTACTTCTAAATTCTTGTGGTGCTCTGTCTGGGTTTCGGATAGCTTTTGTGATCTGTATGTTGTCCCTTACATGTCAAATTCCTTCCATTTCAGGAGTGACTGAAATTTTCATTGTGATCCAGGTTCTCTTTCCATAGTCACTTAAGCAATTCAGAAGCAGGATGAACCATGGATTCTACCCCTTATCAGCAGAGCTACCAAAATCTCTATGTTCTTCTTCTTCTACTTTATATTTTTTTATAGAAATGCAGGTTAACTACAATTAGATATCCTATTTTTTTTTTGTTCATACTAAATTCATGAGTTTTAAGCACAGTTTGCAACTCTATTAATGCCATAATTTTCGAATAGTTTTTTAAGCATAGTCTTAAGCACAGTTTGCAACTCTATTTGGTTCATTTCCCGCTGTAGCACTGTCGCAATGTAGCTACGGTGCTATCTTTTCCTTTTTCTTTAATTTTTGTATTCACTCTAATTTTTATTAACTTAAGTTCTAGGAACTAATAATACCTTTCATTAACCATATGTGCAGGAAAGGAGGTTACTACCAGATTCTATCCAATTTCTAACTGCCTCAAAGGTATTTTTTGTACTTAATTTATATAACTAAAATTATCAAAAGTCAGCTTCTATAGATATTTAACTCCTCCTGTAATGTATAGCTTAGAGATGAAGACAATTATTTTCAATTTGGTGACAGACGCCATGAATATGATAACCCTTTGCAATTGGGAATTTCTAAATCTCAGACAGGTGGGTAGATTTTGAGTCTCTTTCATATGTATTATTCAACATGCATGTAAAAAATCTAATAGGCTTCTTGATATCCAACTCACAGATTAGTTACTTATTCTTAATAGGATTCTCCAATTGTAAAGTTATGACTGCATGCAGGTAATTTATTAGAACTTATCAGCATTGGAGATAAAATCTCAATAAACTATCTCCCTGTTTTTATTTTATTTTCATATTTATGTGGGTTATTATTGCACTTGTTTATATGCATGCTTTAGTTTTTATTTTCTTTTTAACACTGCACACTTCACGAGAGCGTGTTAAGCCCGTGTCAATGAACCTCCCGTTCAAGACTTTGGGATTGATGTGCACGAGTCTTATTTTCGAAGATGAGAACGTGTATATCTAACTCAAAGTCCTGAATTGTCCCGTTTTGGACAGTCTGTGAATGTTTGATCGCAGTTAGGTGGTCCATTTACTATGTGCTTGTATTATTTGTTGAAAATTTCGGGTGTGTCTACTCACTCCTCTCTGATATACCTTTATTGATTTAGAATATTTTCTTAACCACTTATTAGTAAGTGTTTAAGAAAATATCTTAATCAATAAATAATTTTGGTATCGGAGAGGTGTGGGGAGATGCTGCCGAAATTTTCAGCAAATAATACAATCACATAGTAAATGGTCATCTGAGTGCGATCAAATATTCACAGATGGGTAAAAAGTGATAATCTAAATAATAAATCCTTCCTATTCATTTCGGTTGCGTCGAAGGATGTGTGATTAGAATTTTAAAGTTATTTGTCTATTGATATTGTTTGGGCGTAGGACAGCAATGGCTTCAGACCGTTCATGGATGTATCGCAGAATAGTTGATCATGTGGTGTCCCAGGAGTTTAGGGTCGGAGTTGAGAATTTCGTTCAGTTTGCATTGGGAATCCAAATGCAGAAGTAGACAGGCAAGGTGGCATCCGATGTCCTTGTATGATTTGTAAAAATTTGAAGTGGAATTCCCCATGGGAAGTTCAACGCCATTTATACAGAAAAGGGTTTGTTGAAGGTTATATGAATTGGACATGTCATGGTGAGGACTTCTGGTCGCACGAGCCTAGTAATGTGGAAGGCACAAGTACGTACGTGGATATGGTTGTAGATGCTGCTGGTCGGCATTCAGTGTACATGTGGATCCTGTATACGCTGAAGACGTGCCGAATAAGGGAGCCGAAAGATTCTATCAGTTACTTAAGGATGCTGATGAGCCATTGTGGGATGGTTGTCAAAAGCACACTCGGTTGTCAGCGGTGTCACAGTTGTTGAACTTGAAATCTGAATTTCATATTTCTGAGAATTGCTTTGATCGTCTCCTCCTCATCATCAAGAGCATGTTACCTCCAGATGAAAAGCTCCTCCAAATTTTTATCGTGCCAAGAAGATGGTGAATGATTTAGGACTTGGATATGTGAAAATAGATGCATGTCCTAATCATTGTATGTTGTATGACAAAGAGAATGCAGATATGGTATCCTGTTCAGTTTGCCGTCATGATAGATTTAAACCTAAAAGAGGGTCAATTCTAGGGGAAAGGATATACCTTATGCGTCATTGCGATATTTCCCCCTACACCCAGGCTGCAGCGGATGTATATGTCTTCAAAGACAGCTGGACATATGAGGTGGCATGCAGAAAGAGTACGTCGGGACATGGATATTATGACTCATCCTGCAGATGGCGAAGCTTGGATTCATTTCAACCATGTTTATCCTATCTTCTCAAGGGAGTCACGTAATGTGAGGCTTGGTTTATGCACTGACGGATTTAATCCATTTGGAGGTTCAGTGGCTTCCTACTCCAGCTGGCCAGTGTTCGTGACACCATACAACCTTCCTCCGAGCATGTGCATGAAGCGAGAGAATTTGTTCCTGTCCTTATTGATTCCTGGTCCGAAAAGTCCTACAAAAAATATAGACATCTATCTAAGACCGTTGATTGATGAATTGAAATTATTATGGACTGAGGGGTCAATACTTATGATGCATCTAGAAAGCAAAATTTCACCATGAGGGCGGCATTGATGTGGACTATAAGTGATTTTCCTGCATATGGAATGCTATCTGGTTGGAGCACACATGGGAGGCTAGCATGTCCGTATTGTATGGATAATACCAAATCGTTTGTACTTAAACATGGTGGGAAGTCCTGCTGGTTTGATTGCCATCGTCAGTTTTTACCAGCTGATCACCCTTTTAGAAGACAAAAAGATGCATTCCTAAAGAACAGAAAGGAACGAGATGAAGTTATATTCGAGAGGTTGTCCGGTCATGATATGGCAGCACATGTTGAAAATTTGCCAGATATCACACAACAGATGGGCAGTACCCGACACCTTTCAGGTTTTGGGAAGGAGCACAACTGGGTGAAGAAAAGCATTTTCTGGGAGCTACCTTATTGGTCGACTCTTCTTGTGCGGCACAATCTAGACGTGATGCATATCGAGAAAAATGTCTTTGATAATGTATTCAACAGTTATGGATATCAAAGGTAAAACAAAGGACAATGTGAATGCACGCTTGGACTTGTCCATGCTCTGTAAACGTCCAGAGTTAGAAATTGTTGAAGTAAATGGGAAATCAAGTAAACCAAAAGCAGTTTATGTGCTTGGAGGAGGACAAGTAAAGCAAGTGTGTCAGTGGCTGAAACAACTGAGATTTCCTGACGGTTATGTGTCAAATATTGCTCGTTCTGTCAACGTCAGTGAGGAAAGATATATGGAATGAAGAGTCACGACTGCCATGTATTCATGCAAAGTTGCTACCTATTGCATTTCGTGACATCTTGCCGAAGCAGCTATGGGGAGCGTTATCTGAGTTGAGTCGATTTTTCACGATTCTATCTGCATCAGAACTCAGGCTTCAGGATGTGCAAACTATCGAACAGAATGTGGTCACCACTGTATGCAAGTTGGAGAAGATATTTCCACCTGGTTTCTTCGATTCAATGGAGCATTTACTCGTACATCTACCATATGAAGCAAAGGTCGGAGGGCCAGTACAATATAGATGGATGTATCCATTTGAGAGGTATATGCAAATATGAACTATTTCCTTCGTACGATTGCACCTTACGTAAGTGATAGCTTTTCTAATTGTCTCTTACATTGTGGATGTAGGTGTATGCATGACCTTAAAATGAAAGTCCGAAATAAAGCAAAAGGAGGGTTCTATTGCTGAGGCATACATTATGGAGGAAATCTCTAACTTTGTGCAATGTACTTTGAAGCAGACATTCAAACTCGTCGGACACAACCTCCACGTAATGATGATGGGGGGGAATCTGTCGGTTCAAATCGACTCTCAATATTTACTCATCCTGGACGTGCCTTCGGACGTTCTTCAACTCGAATGCTGGATGACAGAGAGTTATGTGCCGCAGAGATATATATTCTTTAAATTGTTCTGAGCTAGAATGTTATGTTGAGTAAGTACTAATCTCACAATTTAATTTATATGTAAGTTTTTTGCCTTTATTCTACCTATTCAATGTGATCTGCTATTCATATTGCAGACAATTTGATTCAGAATTAATACAAAAAAATCCACAACTCACTGATTTTGAGGTTGAAAAAGAACGAGAGAGTCATTGGCCTTATGGCTAAGACAACGCGTAAGTGTACACCGTCAAAGAGTATTCAACAAAATTCATTTCACTTTATACTAGCCTTTTCTACACGCAGGTGCAAGAAGGTTTAATTACTGATGAAAGAGTTCGTCAGGTAGCCTACGGCCCATCCAAAATTGCACAGAATTATCCTGGATTTATTGTCAATGGGTATAGGTTTCATACGAAAGACTATGGGCAGAATAAATCTACCATGAACAGTGGCGTATGTGTAAAAGGAAGTACATACAATGAAAGTGAGTATGACTACTATGGTATTGTAGAGGAGATCCTACAATTGCAATATCTAGGACAAGACAATCATATATTCTTGTTCAAGTGTCATTGGTTTGATCCGAATTCCATTCGAAATGACACAACACATGGGATTGTCGAGCTTAAGCATAAGTCAAATTGAATACTTATGAGCCATTCATCTTAGCCACACAAGCCCAGCAAGTGTATTATACAAGCTATCCTTCATGTACAAACAAAGAACGAAATGATTGGTGGGTAGTTTGCAGAGTTAAGTCAAGACTATTCTCTGATTATGAATTGGACATGACTGATCAGACAGCTGAAGAGATCAACGCAGAATTCTTTCAAGAAGACTTTGTTGAAGATGTAGAGTTGACAACTCATATTGGAGAAGACGAATCCGAAGCACCAATGTCCTTGTCTCACGGAAATGAGGTCGAAGAAGTCGATCCACGTGAGGAAAGACAGTAGTGCTCGTCGTACAGATATTGAATATGAAAGTTCTGGTGAGGAAGAGGAATATACCAGTGATGAATGTGAAGATGATGATGAAGATGGGGTTGAATTAGACATATCGTCATCATCTGAGGAGGAAATGGATATCAATTAAACTATGGTAGAATTTTTTCACACTTGTAGAGTATATTTAAAGCAGCTCACTTTCAATATAAGCAATTGACTAGTAAACATTATGATTTTATGTTCTCTATGAAGATATGGTGCGTGGAGGAAGATCTGGTAGCAGTTCTAGGAGGGGCATTCGTGGGAGGGCTTTGTTCCCCGCATCTGGTATGTATATTTTTCTAATATAGTCATCAGCTGTGTATTTTCTCTGTATATTATTTATGTGTACTTGTGTAGTGTTAATGCCATTAAAATGTTACAGTTTCTGCTTCTCCTTCGAGTGAGCGGACACCTCCTCTACCTAGCGGACTAGGTTTGTATATTTTAATTTTCAAGTATTTTTTTAGTCATTATTTACACATATTATTAATGTTATTAGAATTGTTACAGTTGCTGGTCCTTCTTCTGCATCTCCTAGCGTGCCTGCAGGTATGTATATTTCAATTTCCAAGTATTTTTGTAGTAATTATTTATATATATTATAATGTTATTAGAATTGCTACAGTTTCTAGTTCTTCTGCTCCTACCGTGCCTGCAGGTATGTATATTTACAAATGTACTTTTATTGTGCATTCATCTTCCTCATTACTTATGCGTTCTATTCTAGTTACAGCTGTTGGTGCATCCTCCGAGTCTCCTCCTGTAGTAGCTGGTATGTATATGTAAAGTTATACTTTAATGTATGCATTAATTCTGATGCCATTAAAATGTCACATGCTCAGGTCACTCTACACATTCTCCAGATGCACCAGTAGATTTGTATATTTAACTGTTAGGGTATTTCTGTAGTCATTATTTAGTATTTTTGTACATTACTCATGTTGTTCATCATTATTTTCCAGGTTCGGTGCCAGAGGATGCTGGTAGTCTGCAGGAGGGCAGAGGTAGTTTTTATGAGAGCACTCTGCGGGAGGTCTGGATTAATGGGTACGTAATCAACATGTATGTATTTCTTATGGGCAATGAAGTGAATTTAGTTCAGAAATTGACATTATGCAGTTACATCATTGCAGTGATAAAATAGAGCCTACTCAAGCATCTCAATTCATCACAAGAACGTTACAAGCACATTTTCCTGGGCCAATTCATAGATTCAATGATTTTCCGATGGAGGTCCAGGAGCACTTGTATCAGATGTTCATGGTATGTAATTCGTATTGTAATTTAATTCTTATCGTATTCATACATGCAGTTCACTAACTCTTATGTATATAGAGCCAGCATCGATTCACGAGTCGTACGGACGAGGCGCGGTCTCGATTTGTATGGACGATGACCGCAAGATCAAATTTCAAGCATTTGATGTATAACGCGAGAAAAAATGCAGAGAAACATTCTCAGAGTGCAGACCCGACTCTTTGGAGGGAGCGGGCGCCCAGTTGGATGAGGGGAGAATATTGGGAAACTCTTTGCAACATCTGGGCTGCAGAGAGATGGCAACAAACATCCTCAATAATGAAAGTTAATCGGCTGCGAATCCAGAAGCAAACATGCATACTGGTGGGTCTGTCTCTTTTGCGACCCATCAGTCCAGATTGGTAAGTAATTTGTCCATTTCTGGTCTCTTTTATTTATAAAGGTACTCATTTATGTCATGTTTTTTCTGTGAAATAGGAGAAGGAGCTAAAAAGGCAGCCGACATTTTCCGAGGTGTTCGATAGAACACACAAGAAAAAAGGAACGGATGTATACATTAGCGATAGAGCCCGAGTGGTTGCAGTAAGTATTTAGAAGATATTCACTATTTAATTTTTCACATTAATATGAATATTAACTACTATCGTTTTTTCTGGTTTCTTGCAGGAGTCATACAGCCAACAAATGACAGAGAAGTACGTCGGGGAGGACGAGCAGCCGCCGTTAGATCCTGAGGTATGGGTTGCGGCATCTGGGGCCCCAAAGAAAGGCCATGTGTATGGTTTTGGGCACAGCATCGACACGAGCCGGGTGTATCTGGAGGATCCAGCTCAGGGTCACAGACCAGTGCATTCCACGCAGGAGTTGGTACTCCAGGTACTTCTCCAGGACAGCTGATGGGCTTCATTGACAGTAGGATATCGGGCTTAGAGTCTCGTCTGACGGATTCGATGGAGACTCGTCTGGCCCAGATGCAGATGCAGGTGACCGACGCACTACAGGCCAGCTCTCCCAGTCCCTCTCCCAGGTTATCTCCCAGGCCTTCTCCCAGATCAACATTCCTCCTCCACAGGCAGCACCTCCTCCACAGGCAGCACCATCGACATCAGCACAATCCCCTCACGTGAGTAAATTTATTTTATTTCAGAGGTTTAATTTTAACAGTTAACTTAGTTAACTTAGTTTAACTTTAATTTGGGTTGATCGACGCACAATTTCTTGTTAAGCGAGTTAGGTTAGTTAAAAAGGGAGAACTTAGGTAGGTTTGGGGGTTCAAATTAGAAATACTCATCCGATTGGCCTCCGATTTTTTTCAGAACGGTCGGGGCGATGAGTGTGACTTGTGGAAACCGCCGTCGATCAATTCGGACTCCCGGTTTGAGGTCGACGCCTCCAAACTTACTTAAGCAAGTTAGTTTAGTTAACAAATGAAAAAATTAGGTTTGTGGGTCCAAAATTAAAAATACTCATCCGACTGGCCTCCGGTTTGTTCCAGCACGGTCAGACGGATGAGTGTGACTTGTGAAAACTGACGGAGTTAAATTCGGACTCCCGGTTTGACCTGACGCTCCAAGTCGTCTTAACCAAGTTAGTTTAGTTAAAAAATGAAATACTTCGATTTGAGGGACAAAAATTACAAATACTCTTCCAATTGGCCTCCTGTTTGTTCCAGCACGGTCGGGTCGATGAGTGTGACTTGTGGAAACTGACGGAGTTCAATTCGGACTCCCGGTTTGACCTCGACGCTCCAAGTCGTCTTAACCAAGTTAGTTTAGTTAAAAAATGAAAAACTTCGATTTGAGGGACCAAAATTAGAAATACTCTTCCAATTGGCCTCCGGTTTGTTCCAGCACGGTCGGGTCGATGAGTGTGACTTGTGGAAACTGACGGAGTTCAATTCGGACTCCCGGTTTGACCGCGACGCGCCAAGTCATCTTAACCAAGTTAGTTTAGTTAAAAAATGAAATACTTTGATTTGAGGGACCAAAATTAGAAATACTCTTCCCATTGGCCTCCGGTTTGTTCCAGCACGGTCGGGTCGATGAGTGTGACTTGTGGAAACTGACGGAGTTCAATTCGGACTCCCGGTTTGACCGCGACGCGCCAAGTCGTCTTAACCAAGTTAGTTTAGTTAAAAAATGAAATACTTCGATTTGAGGGACCAAAATTAGAAATACTCTTCCAATTGGCCTCCGGTTTGTTCCAGCACGGTCGGGTCGATGAGTGTGACTTGTGGAAACAACGGAGTTCAATTCGGACTCCCGGTTTGACCTCGACGCTCCAAGTCGTCTTAACCAAGTTAGTTTAGTTAAAAAATGAAAAACTTCAATTTTAGGGACCAAAATTAGAAATACTCTTCCATTGGCCTCCGGTTTGTTCCAGCACGGTCGGGTCGATGAGTGTGACTTGTGGAAACTGACGGAGTTCAATTCGGACTCCCGTTTGACCGCGACGCGCAAAGTCGTCTTAACCAAGTTAGTTTAGTTAAAAATGAAATACTTCGATTTGAGGGACCAAAATTAGAAATAGTCTTCCAATTGATCTCCGTTTTGTTCCAACACGGTCGGGTCGATGAGTGTGACTTGTGAAAACTGAGGGAGTTCAATTCGGACTCCCGGTTTGACCTCGACGCTCCAAGTCGTCTTAACCAAGTTAGTTTAGTTAAAAATGAAAAACTTCGATTCGAGGGACCAAAATTAGAAATACTCTTCCAATTGACCTCCGGTTTGTTCCAGCATGGTCGGTCGATGAGTGTGACTTGTGGAAACTGGCGGAGTTCAATTCGGACTCCCGGTTTGACCTCGACGCTCCAAGTCTTCTTAACCAAGTTAGTTTAGTTAAAAAATGAAAAACTTCGATTTCAGGGACCAAAATTAGAAATACTCTTCCAATTGGCCTCCGGTTTATTCTAGCACGGTCGGGTCGATGAGTGTGACTTGTGGAAACTGACGGAGTTCAATTCGGACTCCCGGTTTGACCGCGACGCGCCAAGTCGTCTTAACCAAGTTAGTTTAGTTAAAAAATGAAATACTTCGATTTGAGGGACCAAAATTAGAAAAACTCTTCCAATTGACCTCCGGTTGTTCCAGCACGGTCGGGTCGATGAGTGTGACTTGTGGAAACTGACGGAGTTCAATTTGGACTCCCGGTTTGACCTCGACGCTCCAAGTCGTCTTAACCAAGTTAGTTTAGTTAAAAAATGAAAAACTTCGATTTGAGGGACCAAAATTAGAAATACTCATCCGATTGGCCTCCGGTTTGTTCCAGCAAGGTCGGGCCGATGAGTGTGACTTGTGGAAACTGACGGAGTTCAATTCGGACTCCCGATTTAACCTCGACGCTCCAAGTCGTCTTAACCAAGTTAGTTTAGTTAAAAAATGAAAAACTTCAATTTGAGGGACCAAAATTAGAAATACTATTCCGATTGTCCTCCGGTTTGTTCCAGCACGATCGGGTCGATGAGTGTGACTTGTGGAAACTGACGGAGTTCAATTCGGACTCCCGTTTGACCTCGACGCTCCAAGTCGTCTTAACTAAGTTAGTTTAGTTAAAAAAAAAAAACTTGATTTGAGGGACCAAAATTAGAAATACTCTTCCAATTGGCCTCCGGTTTGTTCCAGCACGGTCGGGTCGATGAGTGTGACTTTTGGAAACTGACGGAGTTCAATTCGGACTCCCGGTTTGACCGCGACGCGCCAAGTCGTCTTTACCAAGTTAGTTAGTTAAAAATTGAAATACGTCGATTTGAGGGACCAAAATTAGAAATACTCTTCCAATTGACCTCCAGTTTGTTCTAGCACGTTTGGGTCGATGAGTGTGACTTGTGGAAACTGATGGAGTTCAATTCGGACTCCCGGTTTGACCTCGACGCTCCAAGTCGTCTTAACCAAGTTAGTTTAGTTAAAAATGAAAAACTTCGATTTGAGGGACCAAAATTAGAAATACTCATCCATTTGGCCTCCGTTTGTTCCAGCACGGTCAGGCCGATGAGTGTGACTTGTGGAAACTGACGGAGTTCAATTCGGACTCCCGATTTGACCTCGACGCTGCAAGCCGTCTTAACCAAGTTTGTTTAGTTAAAAAATGAAAAACTTCGATTTGAGGGACCAAAATTAGAAATACTCTTCCGATTGGCCTCCGGTTTGTTGCAGCACGGTCAGGCCGATGAGTGTGACTTGTGGAAACTGACATAGTTCAATTCGGACTCTCAGTTTGACCGACGCGCCAAGTCGTCTTAACCAAGTTAGTTTAGTTAAAAAATGAAGAACTTCGGTTTCATAGTTCAAAATTAGAAATACTCATCTAATTGACCTCCATTGCTTATAATTTTATTTAATTTATGCTTCTAAAATATGTTATTGCTTATAATAGTATTTAATTTTAACTTATTATTGTTATATATGTATTGTAGGTTCCTTCATCGGGTGGAGTGGGAGGACACGAGGATGAAGACGAAGACGAGGCATCATGATTTTCATTTCATTATTATTATTGTAGACATTTTTATTATTGTTGTTGGCATTATATAATTGTGATGTTGTGGATATTTTTATTCTTATTGTGGACATTTTATTATTCTGATGTTGTGGACATTTTATTATTCTTGTGTTGTGGATATTTTTATTATTGTTGATGTTGTATTATTCTGATGTTGTGGACATTTTATTATTCTTGTGTTGTGGATATTTTTATTATTGTTGATGTTGTCGACATTTTATTATTGTTTTGTTTTGGATATTTTTATTATTTTTGTGTTGTAGACATTTTTATTGTGGACAATTATTATTGTTGTGGATATATTTATTTTATTAAGCAGGTTATTTTCTTAAAAATGTATATATTTTAAAATATATATATTTAAAAAATAGAGACCGATTAGGGACCGAAATAATTCGGTCCCTAAATAGGGACCGAAATGATTCGGTCCCTATTCAGTCCCTATTTAGGGACCGAATTAGGACTGAATCATTTCGGTCCCTATTTAGGGACCGAATCATTTCGGTCCCTAATAGTGACTGAAATGATTCAGTCCCAATTCAGTCCCTATTGTAGGGACTGAATTGGGACCAACTCAGTTCGGTCCCTAAATAGGGACCGAAAATTCGGTCCCTATTCGGTCTCTAAAATAGGGACCGAATAGGGACTGGCTCAGTTCAGTCCCTAAATAGGGACCGAATATTCGGTCCCTATTCGGTCTCTATTTTAGGGACCGAACTGAGACTGAATACTTTGGGTCCCTAGATAGGGACCAATCTTATTCGGTCCCTATTCGGTCCCTATTTAGTGACCGAATAGGGACCGAATTTAGTCGGTCACAGATTTGTGACCAGAAGTTTTTGACCGACAAATTCAGTCACTATTCGGTCCCTATTCGATCTCTGAGCTGTTTAGAGACCGAATATTTCGGTCTCTATTTCCGATTTTTCTTGTAGTGAACCAACGTGCTATCGTGACTAGTGCACTATCGTGCAACCTTACATGCTATCTCGTTATAAGGTCAAACCTTTATCGTGTTAGTTGTGTTATTTTCTTGTGAAAAGTACTATCGATCTCTTGCTATCATATGACATTACTCTCATGACTATACTTGATCGTTCCTCTAGTTACCTCATTTTACAAGACATTAATCACTTAAAGCATACCTGTTTTCACGAGATATTAAGTCCTACTAGGCGTTATCGCTCACCATGCGCTATTTATTTCATGTGTTTCAGGTGAGTCTAATGGGGATTACCATACGAATGAGGAAGGGGATGAGCAAGTGTAAGAGTGACATGTCGTTTCGTCAACCAATCATCTTAGTAGTTAGTTAGATAGTTAGTAGTTATTTTTATTTGAATAAAGTAGTATGGGCCATAGTTATGGCTTTGCATTAGTGATTGTAATAGTGAATTAGTGGAATTATCAATAAAGTTGGTTTGTTTGGAATTATTCCAATTTATGCAATGGTTTGATATATATTTCTCACTCTATACTATTTATTTAACTATTATTGCTCCGATATTCCGCATCGGGGGTTACATATAGGATCATCCCTATTGCTTCTGGAAGTTCCTCCAACTTTTAGCTTCAAGCTTTCCTTCCCATGGCCAAAAATGTTCACAGGAGTTTTTGGGATGGCCAAGGGAGAGTCATATAAAGCATTAATAAGGCTCTTGTCTCATTAGAACCCCCTTTTTATTTAATCGTAGTTAATACAATAGGATAGATAGCCAATGATCTGTCGTACCTAGGCCATACTTCTACCCATACCCAACGTGACTTTGTCTGGGAAATGTTAGACCCACCCTACCTGGGCCATACCTAAGTATTGGTACTTTTACCAATGCCAACAGTCAACTCCCCTCGTGCGCAAGTCGACTTTCTCACTCATGTGTCAACACACACACGTACATGTGTCGACAACTAACTTCTTATCACTTCACAAGTCGACTCCTATCATTACAAGAGTTGGCATTCTCTATGATTAGATGACAAAAGCCTCAAATCAAATGATTTTAAACATGCAGTGATTACTGAATAACTTAAAGGTAGCATTGGTAAATGGACACCACAAAGGTCAACATAGGAAAAGACTGACTACTGACAGTCGGTCGACTGAACTTTGATTATCTATCGACCAATCCCTCCATTGATCCAAGTCTGGCATGATCATGAAAATGGTCGACAGAATTTCCAAGAGCGGTCGATCGAACAGAAGAATCAACTCGATTGATGAATAAAGCAATCGATTGGCGAACAAACTAATCGATTGGTGAACATTAATTGATTAACCATCTGATTGGTGTTATAATCAGATCGATTGGTGAAGAAAAGTTCTAAAGTCTTCTAATTGGCGATCTAATCTCATCGATTACTGAACAAAAGTTCAGAATTCCTTCCGATTAGTGATATAGGCATCGATTGCTGAACAAAAATTCAACAATCCTTACGATTGGCGATATAATTGCATCGATTACTAAACAAAAATTCAGAATCCTTCTGATTAGAGATATGGGCATCGATTGCTGAGAAAAAGTTCAGTAACCCTTCCAATTGGTGATATAATTGCATCAATTAGTGAACAAAAGTTTAGAATTCCTTCTGATTAGTGATATGGGCGTCGATTGTTGAACAAAAGTTCAACAATCCTTTTGATTGGCGATATAATCGCATCGATTACTAAACAAAAGTTCAGAATTCTTCTGATTGGCGTTATAATGGTTTTGATTGCACTTATAATCATTCTTATTGGTCGTATAGGTGGTCCAAACACCGATTGATGTTAAAATCACACCAATTACTAAACAAAGGTTCAGTAGCCCTTCCCATTGGTGTGTACTCACACCGATTGTTGAACAAAGGTCCAAAATCATCAGATTAGAGTTATAAATGAACTGATTACTAACAGGGGTTCAGTAATCATCTGATTGGAGTCATAGATGAACTGATTACTGAATAATGGTCTAGTAATCATCTGATTGGGGTTCTAATCACACTGTTTACTGAACGAAGGGTTTAGTAAGGTCCCAATTGGTTTCCAACCAATTGTTTCACATGAGTTATTTACCTATGTTAGTGGGTTCTCCATTTACCTGATTCTAGAAATCTGGGTCACTACTCCTCCATTGTTTGACAAAAAATCAAAATTTCTCATCTCATTTCATATAAATTCCCACACATGATAAGATTTCTTTCATTGATGGTGCTTTTAACTGAAAAATCATAATAGGATCCTTACTTAATCATTTCCACCTATTTATTCTTATTTGTTTATGATTTTAAAAATCTAAGTTGTTACATTACGTGCGTGGTAACTCCTTTCATGTAACTACATGTGTGAAAATTTTGTTCCATGTTGTTACATGCATGCTAGTCATTCTCATGTCATTACGTGCATAATAATTACTATTCATGTAACTACATGCGTGATAATTTCTTTCCATGTTGTTACATGCGTGTTAGTCATTCTCTTGTCATTACATGTGTGATAACTCCTTTACATGATAATTGGTAACTCCTTTCATGTAACTACATGCGTGATAATTCCTTTCCATGTTGTTACGTGCATGCTAATCATTCACTTGTCATTACATGCATGATAATTTCTTTACATGATACTTGGTAACTCTTTTTCATGTAACTACATGCGTGATAATTCCTTTCCATGATGTTACATGCGTGTTGGTCATTCTCTTATCATTACATGTGTAATACTCTTTTACATGATAATACATTTGTGTTATTATAATAGTTCATTCTTATGCTAAACCATACAAATGTTACAAGGACTAGTCTCGAAGAATTATTTAGTTCTATTTAATCTTTGATATCACGAGAACCTTTTGTTAAAAGAATTACTATATTTTTCACTTTAATAAATTGCACACCATTGATTTTAAATCTCTACCCTATCTTTTTATCATTATTTTCTTAATCATTAAATGAAATTGTTAATTGCAAGCTTCTGATTTATAATTGTTTAGAGGGTAACTTATTAGGCTTCTTTATGCTCATTAGGTTTTTAATATTTTACAGAAGATTTTCAAGTGTAAACAAGTGAATGGGAAGTGTGTTGAACATCTGAACTCTCATAAGTAAGTTACTCTTTTACTGTTATTGTTGCATCTCGATATTATTTCGGTGTTATCGTGACGTGACAAGGTGGTGTTAGAGGTTCGTTTGGGGATTCAATAACCTGAGAGTTGTTGATCTTCAACGTTCTGTAGTAACCTATTAGAATGAGTAGAAAGCTTGGGCTGAGGTTAGATTAGTATAGCCAAGTCTCTCAACCTTATCTAACTACCTTTAATTTTCGACTTTAGTTAGATAAAACACGAACCATGGAAGGCGACAATGTTCCGTGGAAAGAGTTACAACTTACAATTCAAGGGTTAACAACATCTCAGAACGCAATTGTTTAATAAGAAAATCATCAGTATAATGAAGATATATATAAGAACTTTAGGAGCATGGAACCACCAAGGTTTGCTGGGAATCCCGACTCTAATGAAGTAGAAAATTGGGTTAAGAAAATAAAATTGATTTTTAAAGTAACTCATGAATGTCCATAAAAAGATAAGATCAGACTAGCTATTTTTCAATTAGAGAAAGATGTAAATATTATCCAAATATTTATTTGCATAATGGGTGTTGATGGTGATTTTTTATTAAATATGTCATATTAATTATTCACT
The DNA here is from genome assembly GCA_014218235.1 of Colocasia esculenta. NCBI lineage: Eukaryota > Viridiplantae > Streptophyta > Magnoliopsida > Alismatales > Araceae > Colocasia > Colocasia esculenta. The sequence continues at coordinate 40,113 of JACBKR010001280.1, forward strand.
CTAATAATGGGCAGTTAGACTAAATTTTCTTTTAATAATATTTTCATTGATATAACATATTAAAGGAGGTTTCTTGTAATAAAAAACATCTAAGCAAGAAGTTGTAAGAGTGGGCTCATCCGCCTCCTCTACGAGGCGCACATGGCTCTACCCCTTTGCTTGGATTGGTTTTCTTTTTGTAATTAAAAGACATGAATCCTTCCATGTATGCCTTCACTGTTGAGAAGGAGCAGATAACGCTTTCACTTGAGAGTAATTAACAAAAAAAAAGGGTTGCACTAGGGCGGGGCGCGCTCACGGCAACCACAGCAATGCTGGGCCTGGCCCGGTCAAACCCTGTTAGTCTTGTATAAAAGTTTTAAATATGTTATTTTTATAATTTAATTTTTTACATATATTACATAAAAATTATTATAATATTATTTTAATATTAAAATGAGATAAATTGCAAAAAAAACTAATTTTATTAATTACGGCATCTCAATCAAAAGAATTACTTTCGATCTACTTATTCTCTTTAAAAAAATTAAGGGAAAAACCTTTGGATGAAGAAAGCTCAAAGCCGTCTGTTCACCCTTGCAGGCTTTATTCAGGTTCTTCCAGTTTGAAAATTCCAGCCTCCATTGTTTTGAGTTTGGATGCCATGTCGGGCTTTGCAGCTTGCATCCTGCAGCAAGATGATCATCACACTGACATCAACAATAACGAGAAGAAGTTTAGGCGCCCCTTTTCCGGTCAAAGCTTCAAGCTTGCGCAGCCACCGCTACACGCCGGCTCTGCCCGTTTCAGGTTCCTGCTTCAATGTCGCCACCTCAGAAACTCCATCGACCGACGACCAAGAGCTGGAATTATCGTTCCGGCGACAGAACAAGGCCCTCACCAGACTCATCCGCCGGGGCAGCCTCCGCGAGGCCAGGCAGGTCTTCGACAATCTGTGGCAGCGCAACGTCGTGACATGGAACACCATGCTTGCTGCCTATGTGCGTCACCGTGAAATAGTTCGCGCGCGGGAGCTGTTCGATGCAATGCCCCACAGGGACGTCGTTTCATGGAACTCGATGTTGCTATCGTACACTCTCCCCGGTCAACTCGACGAGGCCAGGCGGCTGTTCGAGGATATGCCTGTCAGGGATGCTGTGTCCTGGAACACGATGATTAGTGGGTATGCACGGTGCAGGCGGATGGGTGATGCGGTGAACTTGTTCGAGCAGATGGATGAGAGGAATGCTGTTTCTTGGAATGCCATTGTGACAGGTTTCCTGGAGAATGGGGATGTTGACAGGGCATTAGAGGCATTTGAGAGGATGACTGTGCGTGACTCAGCATCTTTGAGTGCGCTGGTCTCTGGTCTTGTTCATAATGGTAGACTGGAAGACGCGGAGTGTGCCTTGATCAGGAGTGAGGAAAAGAACATTGATGCATACAATACTCTAATTGCTGGTTTCGCGCAGAGAGGGAGGATCAAGGAAGCTCAGCGCTTGTTTGACATGATCCCTTCCCAACATTCTCATCCATGTGGAACCATGGACCGGAACAATGCAGATAATTATTGCTGTTGGAACAGGCTCTTTGAGAAAAATGTGATTTCTTGGAATACTATGATCATGTGCTATGTCAAAGCAGGTGACATATGTTCAGCTAGGAAACTGTTTGATGAAATGCCAATGAGAGACCGCTTTTCATGGAACACGATGATTAATGGCTATGCTCAATTGCAAAACTTGGAAGAGGCAACTTCACTTTTCTTGAGGATGCCAGAACCAGATGGCAGAACATGGAATTTCATGATTTCTGGCTATGCTCAAAGGGAGATATGGAACAGGCACGTGAATATTTCGACCAGATGCATTGTAAGAGCATTGTGTCTTGGAATACGATCATAGCAGGGTATGAACAGAATGGAAACTATGATGAAGCAATGCAGCTCTTCTCTCAATTGATGTCAGAGTGTGGGAAACCAGACAGGCACACTCTATCTTCGGTGCTTGGTGCCTGTGCAGGGCTTGCTACTCTCAGCCAGGGGGTTCAGATTCATCAGCTCATCACAAAGACAGTCCAAGCAGATACTCCAATAAACAATGCCCTCATCACCATGTACTCCCGGTGTGGGAATTTGACTGATGCTAGGTTTGTGTTTGATATAATGAAAACTCAAAGGGATAATGTTTCATGGAATGCTATGATTGGAGGATATGCACAGCATGGGTTTGCAGGTGAATCTCTAAGACTCTTCAGGGAGATGACAGATATGAAAGTGCAACCCACCCACATAACGTTCATCTCTGTTTTGAATGCATGTTATCATGCTGGGTTAGTGGATGAGGGCCAGGGGCACTTTAATTCCATGGTTCATAATATGGGATCTCACCTGATACCGAACACTATGCATGCTTAGTGAATCTCATTTGCCGGCATGGCCAGCTCGACAAAGCTATGGGCATAATAGAAGGCATGTTGGTCCCCCCAGACAAAGCTGTGTGGGGGGCATTGCTTGGTGCTTGCAGAATGCACAAAAATGCCAGCATGGCTCAGGTTGCAGTGGAGGCACTGTTGGAGATTGATCCTGATAACTCGGCCCCATATGTGTTGCTCTGCAACACGCATGCAGACATGGGTCGCTGGGATGATGCTGAGGAAGTGAGGGAGATTATGTATAGGAATGGGATCAGAAAGCAACCAGGGTACAGCTGGATTGAGTTGCAGAGAAATGTTCATGTTTTCCTTGCAGGGGATAGGTCACACCCCCTTGCATATGAAATCCATTCAGTAGCTGATAGCTGCAACAGAGTCATCAGAGATGATAGCAATGGCAATACTCTAATAGCATTACATGTGGACATGTAGGCTCCAACAATTTCTAGTTGTCACAATGAGGACAGAAAACAACTTAGTCAAGTGTCTCAACTGGTATAGTGCAGAAGAAACTACCATACTCATAGGCAATCAGAGTCAGAGATGCCCTAGGCTGCTTTAGTAATTCAACATAACAATTCTTTCAAATGCCTGTGTAAAAGAAGACATTCTGATGTGGTTCTGCCTGCTGCACTTTGTCATCCCGTGTTACTTCATTCGTGTGAAGGATGGAAGATGTTCTACACATCAACTCACCCACAGGATTGCGCCCATCTGTCAGACAAGGTAGATCAACGAAGAATGCATTTATCTGGGAGAGAATCTGAAGCCAGCAGGGTGTACCTGCTGTGTCCAAATGTTACTTTGGATAATCAAGAATGAAAGTCTACAAACAAGTCTGCTTCTCCACGGCAGATGTGGATGTATCTGAAACATAGCTTTCCATCGCCACGGCAGAAATGCCTGACAACTGCTTTTTGAATGCAGAATCAGGTAGAGGAAGCTGTTTGCTGAAAGACTAGAATAGAGTTCTAAACACTCTAATGTTAAATTCTGTGGGGCCTACTTAGCAGGAAAGGGAAGAAGACAAGGAGTCACCATATATTGAGCATTCCTATTTACATGTGCTATGAGGAGAATTATTGGCATCTTGGGGACTGAAAGCAGAACCCAGAGGACCAAGCCCATAGCAGAAGCAATCAAGGCCAATACCACAGCTCACTGTGAACCATCAATCCAGGTGGAAGACATATCATAGCAGTCATCGGTTAAGAACTGGAGACCATTGTCGTGTATTGATAAAACAAAACTAAATATTTGTTTCATCATTGACTAGCTGGTGAAGTGTGTACAGTGAAGATGCAAATTGTGGACAACGGAATGACCAGCTGGTGAAGTGTGTATGGTGAAGTTGCAAATTGCGGACAACGGAACTCTTCCAGGGAGCCCTATGCTGCGAGAAATGCTCAAATCTTGTCCATACTACTTGTCAGATTTGCATGGGTCCAATCATTTTTTTTCCCATTCCTATCCTTTTCCCATATAGTTCTTTAATTCCAATGCATAAATTATTATCACCCCCAACCAACTATTTGTCACCCATAGTATTAAGGGTGACAAATAATTAAATAAAGAGGACATAATTTTATGACTGACAATAGTTGGTTAAGAGTGATAAATAAATTACATAGAGAACAACATAAAACATGGAGAGACAATCTCAGATCGTTGGATAGTATGATCAAGAAATTGGATGGCATTCCGTAGTTGTAAGAGTGAGATGTGAACAAGAGAGAGCGAGGGATCATAGGGGTCCTGCAAGTAGCACCTTAGGAAAAATCATGTGATGCCTATGTTAGATCCGAACAAGAGCTCAAAGTAAGAGGGTGAATGATTCGAGATCACTCCCCACTATGTTGATGGATGTAGTGTGCTTGCTTCT
>JACBKR010001281.1:0-44370 GCA_014218235.1 Colocasia esculenta
ATCATATTCATTGCACTATAGTTCAATGTAGCTCTTCTTATCTGTTCCCTAGTCCAGTGTCTTCCTCTCCCTGGTTTTCATAGGGACCTACCTCCACTACTTTCCAGATTTCATAGTTTTGGGCTCTTAGAAACACTTGCATTCTATTTTCCAATATGAATAGTCCGTTCAATTAAAGAATGGTGGCCTATTTATGGAATGGCCCTCAGCTATGAATCCTCTGGAATCCATTTAATTAAAAGATGGTGAAAGAAAGAAACACTCAGCAAGCAAATAATCAAGCAAACAAATCACACAAGTACTCAGAAATCACTTAGATCAGATGTAAACCCGCTCTGATACCAATTGAAGGATCGATAAAAGAGGTGGACAAGATCTAGAAGGGGGGGGTTGAATAGATCTATGCCAACTAATGCGGAAGCTAAACCAGTTTTGAAAAACCTTTGATCAGAGTTAGATTAAAAACACTTTCACAGATCTGAGAGATATTAAGTGAGTTAAACAATGGAGTGTAAAAACAGGTTGATTAGATAGATTCAAACGATCCTATGCATTCATCTATCAAGAGTAATTTCAAACCACAAAGACACCAATGCACAAAGATTTTTAGGTGGTTCGGAAATCACACCATGTGACTCCTACATCCACCCCTCACACACATTAGGATCCACTAACAACTGGTTACACAACCCACACTGGAGCCTGACAACTCCACAAATGAGTTAGACAACTCACACACTACCTAGAGCAAGACTACTCTAGACTTGGAGCAAGACTGCTCAACAACCCAACTTGAGTGCGACGACTCAAAGACCTGAGCACACAGGCTCACAACCACTTGCTAGAACAAAAACAATGAGATGCAGATCCTCTAGCAATGATCTGATCTAGAAGGCCAATTCAAGAAAGTTGGTGCAACCGATTATGCACAACTTCTAGAATAGCCAGGAAGAGACAAGAAGAGATTAAGACACGAAGCTGATAGGTCTTGTTCTTCAGGAAAACTCCCTTGTAGAGGCCGAAATGGAAGAATCTTGATCACTTGAAATCCCCTTGCCGATGCTCTGTAATTTCGATCTTGGGATCTTCTTTGAGAGCTTCACAATTGCTGGCTTCTACTTGATCTGCTCCCTTGAAGTCGATCCTAGTACTTCATGTTGATCAACCTTCGATCCTTGTGCTTGGAGAAGTAAGAATTGATGTGGAAGCACAGGTGGAAGCAAGAACAGGGAGGAGAGACTCTCTTGCCGCCGCTTGGAGGTTTCTGGAGGCTCTTCTGAGATTCTCTTGGGATGAGTGCCCTTAAGGAGGGTATTTATACCCTAAATATCTGAAAGATATCCTGGGGGTACGTGGGCACATGATCCAAGAATGATCTGACATCTCCCTGGGGTGCCACGTGTCCAGGAGGAATCTAAGTCACAGAGATTCCGGAGTGTGTCACCTGCCCAAGGGGTGTATCGACACCTGTCCCAGACTGGCAGAACAAGTCCCTGGAAGAGGTCTCTAGTGTCGACCTGAGATCAGGTGGTGTCGACCTCCTGTCCTAGACAGCAAAACAGGCCTTCTGGGAAGGGCATCTAGTGTCGACCTGATCACCTCCAGTGTCGACCTCCTGTCCCAGACAGTAAAACTGGTCTTCTAGGAAGGGCATCTAGTGTCGACACTTCCTGATTTGGTGTCGACCTGAGATGACAATCTGTTCACATGTTTCTTTGGAATCTATCTCTAGTGTCGACCTGCTTTGGACTCGTGTCGACCTGAGATGAACTTTTCTTCACATTTCTGCCTTTGTTCTGAACCATTGTTCGACACAAGGATGGTTGTGTCGACACTACCTTTGCAGAAAATGTTTGTTCCTGAGAAAATAAACACATAAATCATTAGATATATATTATCATGAATATCAATGATAAATGTGCTTGGAAACATGCTTTTTGAATATTGTAATTTCAGGTGATATATTTTACATGTTCCAATGGTTATGCATTAAAATCACAACTTGTCATCATCAAAATGTGAGGAGAAATGAATTATTTTCACACTCACCCAACACCGAGATGTTACCTCTATCTATAGTTACTCTGCCATTTAATGCACTAATTATTTAAAGCCTGCTTGAGCCTGAGATTTAAGTCCTACTGGGCGTTATCGCTCACCCTTCGTTATTTGTTATTGTGTCTCAGTATGTCGGACAATGACGTTATGCACACCAATGGGACAGGATCAGAGTGATGAGTGACCTGGAGTCAGTTAATGAAGTCACCCTAGCACAATGGAGTCTAGTAGTTATTGTTTTAGATTTTTTTCGATGTAATGATGTCTTTGAGCCCTATGTATTGGCTCCGAATTAGTGGTTGTAATAGTCTTAGTGGAATTTCAATGAAATGAAGAGTTTATTCAATTTATTGTTCCATAGATACTCTGAATTATTCAATTGTTGTACATTTTCTCTACTATGTACTTGGTTCACGTTCTCGCCGATTTATTCCGCTGCTAAATTGGCGGGACGTGACAGTAGCACCCCGAAAAATTAATGATTTAAAAATGAAAGATAAACTAGAAACAATGATTTAATATTTAACAAAGTGGTTAGAACATGTGTGTTATGATCAAATTGCGAAGGGAGAGCTTAAAATGAAATAAATCCCATGTTTAGCCTTCTAATAAGACTAGACAATTAGTGGATAACTTTTGGGCTAAACAAACACTCTTACCCAAAGAATAAGAACCCAATAAGAAGAAATCCCCAAAATTCGTAACCCATATTCAGTAGAAAATAAAGGGGCATTTAGGACAAAATCAAAGGCAATTAGACATACATAGCAACCTAAATTCGTGCCTAACCATACTATGAGGTTTCTTATAGCCCTCACACTCTAATTGGGATGGGAATCCTCAAACTAAAAAGGGATTAACCAAAACTCAGAATTCCCCTTTCCAGACACATTAGGACTTCTAAACAACCCCAAATATATAAATACTCTTCCTAAGACCCTTGGGGACGAGTTTACCATAAGTTGGGGTCGTGATGAGGACTACTAGAGCACCAGAGGAGGAAGAGATCGAACCCACTAGAACCATCTTCCCCTACTATCGTTCTGCGTCGACCTGCAGAAGACTATGCTTAGCATCAACCAAAGGTAGGTTATCTCTGGCCAAACTTGAACAATCATACACCATGTTAAAGTTCATGGAGTCTACTTTCATATGCACCTGTTTTTCCCAATTTCTATCGAGTATGCATCGTGTATTAAGTGTTTCCAAGAGTTGTGCAAGATTATGGATCATAGTGTTCATCTTAAGTTTTACGCATCCCAAGGCCAAATAATGTGAACCCAAAAGTACAACTACCTTCTACTTTTCGTCCTCTACAACATTCAAGTTCATGCTTTTTCCTAAAGAGCCCTAGATCTCGAGTTATATGGCATGCATGCAATGACTACATCGTTTTCACATTTTTTCGGTATGAACCCTAATTCGGGACCCCACCAGGCATTGCGTTTTAGAGACTGGTATCGCAATTACCTTTATCATGACCCCATAAACAATCATGTTTCTGACCAATTTTGACCAAATCTAGACCTCAACTATGCGCCACATAGTATTCAGTGCATGTCTGAATTGCGACAGTGGAGTACATCGCAATTTGGTTCAATTCCCGCCCTTCATTTTCATGCACAGTTCATATTTTGAAAGTCACATGAACATGTCGGGAAACCCCATCACTATTCAGAGTCACAATCGATAGACTACGGATTACCCTTGAACGCGTCCATCATGGTCGTCATGTTTTTGTACCAATTACCATGATGCGTCAACTTTCCCGTCGTGTTTCTGCACCGCAATGATTCCCACATCGATTCCTTCTAAAGCGTTGGTCAGTCCCATCGCAATTTAAAGATGACAGGTAACCCCATCGCGATTTAGTAGTTTCACACAGAGTCATGTTTTGACTGTGTATGGTCTTTGGATGTGCGACGACGGAACCCCGTCGCGTATTTTAGAGCCTACCCGAGAACCTGTTTACTGAATTTAAGTGTAAGTCTTGCATGCTATGTGTTTAGATGCATTGTACAGTCTGTCCAGTGGATTAAAAACTATTCATCCATGTGAAAGCAATAACCACATGAATGTCGATTCTAAGTGTTCTTAATTCCATGATCTTTCTAGCTTGAGATTGCCATGATCATCTTGATGTTCTCACTTGCTATTAAACTGAAAGTTGATCTTATTAAACTGCAGGAATCTTGTGATGCAATTGTGATAGTATTACTTTATCTTATGTCCTCGTGTTGCTTTCTGTTCGTTTTAACCGATGGATTGTGGATTGAGACACGTTCTAACCTACACTCTTGCACAAATAGGTAGCCCCTTCTTGGGGGATTGAAAACTCTCAATCGATCATTCCATATCGGCAGACTAGTGACCTTTCCTCTAAGACCTCCGTACTCTGTCGATTCCCTCATGGAGACAGAGTTGGTTGTACCATTGAAGTTCCCATAAGATATCGTGCACTTCCTCTCTCGTCTCTTTCTCATAAGTGTGACTTTATAATCTTAGACTTAAGCCATTAATGTAAAGATTTAACTAAAAGTGTAAATTGTGCCGTTATGCTGCCAAAATTCTCTCTCGACTATTGTTATCATGAAATCATGTTCACATGACTTGCTTTTTCTTGACATCATCATCATGAGCATGACATTACAATTGCATACATCTTGAAACTCTTATTACTGGCCATGAATGACTGTGGATCTCTACATTTGAAAATAGTGAGATGCTGATAGGGCACGACGTGCATCCAAGGGCTCTAGTCTAGCCCCAATGACATCGAGTCATAAATAAATTGTTAACCATGGGGTATATTGATTACTGGCATAACATCTGTGATGGGAGTACTTGCATGTTGAATGCTAGATGCGTAAACCACATACACGTGTCTTTGTGTGCATTCCACGGTGGCATAGATCCTTAGTGCACATTAGTGTCTTCGTACCTGATTAAGTGTTACATGTGAAAAGTTCTTGCTCGTGCAGGCTTGCTTGCTTGCGAGATATGGCCATCATGCGTTCTTGCAAATATTTATATATTGCATGCTTGTGCATACTGCTCTACTGTTAGTTCCTTCTTGTTACATTCTAGTTCTTGTTCAATCTATCTTGTTCATGTGTCATGCTTAGCGGATTTCAATGTACATGCATATCTAGATATTTGTGCTTACCTAGTCCTTAAATTGTTAATCACTTATATCATTACCCGCACATTGAGATATAAACCTACTCGGCTAGTTGCTCATTCCCTACTCTTCAACGTCATAGGTGACATTGAAGTGGAAGATGAAGGTCAAGACTTTGATGGAATTAGGTTAGAGTGATGAGTGTGTTCCAACCTTACTATCTATCCTTTGTTTACATTGAGAGTATATTGATGTAGTAGGTAGTGGGGATACATGTAATTTTCCCTTTATTGAGTCTAGTCCTATAGATGAAGGATGAAAGAGTATGTAATAGTTCTAATTTGAAACAATGTGTGTGAGATTTGAATACATGTTAGTTGTGTTAATTATTTGGGCCTTAATGTTATTACACATGTGTTGTTACACATCTAATGCTCCCTAGCTAGAGACTTATTTGTCGACTGTTCAAGTCTCAGATTATCGACTTTTATCTCTAAGTATTTCCGCTATGTAATTTGTGGGTTGAACCCTAAACTGCGACCAATCCAGACACGCAATTTAGGGGATGGTATCGCGACAGCCCTACCGGTCACGATTACCTGAAAAGCGACTGCATAGACCGTCGCGTTTTACTTTCATTTTGACAAGATTCGATAGCATCAAAATTTATGCCACATAGATTTCAATGTTGTCTGAATTGTGAACATCAGTTCCAATGCAATTTGCTTGTTTTCCTGCCCCGATGTTCGTGCAATTTTTATATTCTTATATTTGAAAACCCCATGAATGCAACCGAAAATCTTGTCGCCTTTATGTTTCATAATCGATGGTCTACATGGATTCCCTTGAAATACATCAACCTTTCTCGCAACTATTTGAACGTGACAGGTAGCTCTGTCACGATTTAGAAAGACCGACTATTTAACTGCTTTAACTGCCAACGGCCTTGGAAATAGTGACGACTGAACCCGTTACGATTTCTAATGCCTACCAAAGACCTATTTCTCTCAATCTAGAATGTAAGACTTGCATGTTATGATTTATAGTTAGTGTTGTACAATCTGTCTATTGGCCTAAAAACTGATAATCCATGTAAAAGTTATAATAATCTGAAAGTCTATTCTAATTGTTCTTAATTGCATGATCATTTCATCTTGAGATTGATATGTTCATCTTGATCCTCTCGCTTGCTATAAAACTGAAAGTTGATCTTGTTAAATTGCAGAAACTATGTTAATGAAATCTTGATAGTATTTCTTTATAATATGTCGTCATGTTACTCACTTTCCGCTTGTTTTAAACTGGTGGATTGTGATATTGAGGCACATTCTACACTACACTATTACACAAATAGACATACCATTCTTGGGGGATTGGAAACTCTCTACTAGACATTCCGTTCTAATAGACTAGGACCTTTCCTCTAAGACCTCTTTCATTCTCCGTACTCTTTGGATTCCTCATGGAGATTGAGTTGGTTGTACCATTGAAATTCCCAGAGATAGCGTGCACTTCCTTTCTTGTCTCTTTCTCGTGAGTGTGGATTTATAACCATGAAACCAAGCAATTAAAGTAAAGTTTAACTAAAGTGTAAATCACGCCATTATGCTTCCAAAATTCTCTCTCGACTATTGCTATCATGCAATCATGTTCTGAGTTCATAGTTTCCCAACTTTTGGGAGGAGTCCTATAATGTTTCAGAACTTCCATAGGAGTCGTTCCAGTAACAGGTCCATTCCGATTTGGTTAGTTTAAAAAAATAGATTTGGACTCCCCACTGGAGACAATTTTTAACCATGGTTTAGGTTTAGTACTTCCCATATTTATCTTAACTAACCCCCTTTTATTATTGAGTATATAATTAACATGAATTTTATAGTTTGGGCAATGACCGGTAACTTTGTTATGTACAAGCCATACTGATTTGGTCGTTGTCAACCAAAGCTTAATTTCCGTCATATACGAAGTCCTACTTCATCATGCATGATTTGGTCTTAGTTAGTCAAAGCTAACTTCATCATATCCGAAGTCTAACTTCATCACATACGAAGTCCACTTTGTCATATACGAAGTCCGACTTCGTCATATACAATTTGGTCATGATCATCAAAGCTAACTTCATCATATATGAAGTCCCACTTTGTCATGTACAATTTGGTCATGATCAGTCGAAGCTAACTTCGTCATACACGAAGTCCCACTTTGTCATGCACAATTTTGTCTTAATTAGTCGAAGCTAACTTCGTCATAACCTAAGTCTAACTTCGCCATATAAGAAGTCCACTTCATCATATACGATGTTTCACTTCATCATGCACGATTTGGTCTTGATCAGTTGAAGCTAACTTCATCATATCCGAAGTCTAACTTCGTCACATACAAAGTCTAGTTCATCATGTACGATTTGGTCGTGATCAGTCAAAGATGAACTTCGTCATATACGAAGTCCCATTTCGACTGACAACATTATATCTTGTTCAATCGATTTGATACATCGATTACCCTTAAACATTGATTGCTGACCAACATTGAGTGTCCTTAAACATCGATTGCTGACCAACATCGATTGTCCTTAAACATCGATTGCTAACTAACATCGATTTCTCCTTTAAACATCGATTGCGGACCAACATCGATTGTTCTTAAACATCGATTGTTGGCCAACGTCGACTACTCCTTTAAACATCGATTTCTAACTAACATCGATTGTCCTTAAACATCAAATGCTAACTAACATTGATTCTCCTTTAAACATCGATTGCAGACCAACATCAATTGTCCTTAAACATCGATTGCTGACCACATCGATTGCTGTTATATTTATATTGATTGATATTATAAACATAGTTGCATATCGATTGGTTAGTACTCACACGATTGATGGACAAGGTCTGATAATCATCTTATTGAGGTTAATATTAAATTGTTTACTGGATAGGTCTTTAGTAAGACCCTAATTTGCTGTTTCATCTTATTACTAATTTTCCAGATGCTACAATAGCCAACCCTAGATCTTTCTCTTCATTGCTGGACAAATTTTCAGAGCAAGGGAACGAGCTGGTAGTAGGAATTCAACGATTCTTCATCCTTAGCATCTGCTTCGACTTGTAAGTCCTTTGGTGTTAGAAGTAATCAAGGTAGGTATTCTCGGCCAATCATGACAAATCCTCTACCATGTTAAAGCTCTTCGTGTCTAGTTTCATATCCAACCATTTTGCCCAATTTGATGAAGCATACTTCGAGTAATATGTGACTTCGAAGTGTCGCGCAAGATTAGGCTTTTCATGTTCTTACACGGATTCACATATATTGAATGCAAATTGGGTCAACTAAAAGTGTAGTTCTCTTCCACTCCTCATCCTCTACAACTTTCATGTTTAGAGTTTTTTCGAAGGAGCCCTAGATCTCGAGTTATAGGCCAAACAAGCATGACTTCATTGATTTTCATAGTCATCAGGTTGAACTCTAAACCGTGACCACTCCAGACATCGTGATTAAGAGGAGGGTATCACGATCGGCAGACCCATCGCGATTACCTTAATAGTGACTGCACAAATCGTCGCGTTTCAATTCTAATCTAATGGAGCTGATGCATCAAACTGTGCGCTGCGTGGATTTTAGCGCCGGTCAAAGTTGCGACTAAACACCCCTTCGCAATTTGATATGTTTTCTTGCCCTAGATTTTCATGAAATTTTATATTCACATTTTTAAATACCTTGAATACACAATGTACCTAGTCATTGCGATTGAAAGGAGAAGGCGACTAGTCTACCCATCGTGTTTAAAAGCGACCAGTATACTTGACGTGATTTAAGAGACCGACTGCTTACCTATTTTAACAGCTAACGGCCTTGGAAATACCAACGACTAAACCCGTCGCGATTTCTAATTTCTACCTGAGACCTTTTTACTAAGTCTAGATTGTAGACTTGCATGATATGATTATATAAAATATTGTTCAGTCCGTCTAGTGGCCTAAAAACTGTCAATCCATGTAAAAGTCATAACAACCTAAATGTCTATTATAATTGTTCTTAATCGCATGATCTTCCTATCTTCAGATTGATATGTTCATCTTGATGGTCTAGCTTGCTATTAAACTGAAAGTTGACCTTCTCAAATGCAGAAAGCATGTTAATGAAATCTTGATAGTCTTGCTTTATAATATGTCTTCGTGTTACTTGCTTTCCACTTTGTTTTACATTGATGGATTGTGATATCTTGAGGCACGTTCTACACTACACATCAGCACAAATAGGCAGCCCTTTTTTGGGGATTGGAAACTCTCTACTGGATGTTCTTTTCTGATAGACTATGGACCTTTCCTACAAGACCTTCGTAATTCTCCCTACTCTGTGGATTCCCTCATGGAGACCGAGTTGGTTGTACCATTAATGTTCTATGGAGATAGCGTGCACTTCCTTTCTCGTCACTTTCTCGTGAGTGTGGCTATAGAATCATGAAACCAATCTATAAAGTAATGATTTAAGTCAATGTGAAAATTGCATCATTATGCTGCCGAAATTCTCTCTCGACTATTGTTATCATGTCACATGACTTGTCTTTCTTGAAATCATCATGAACATGATATTGAAACTCTTGTTATTGGCTGATTGACTGTGGGTATCAACATTTAAAAATAGTGAGATGTGTATCAGACACGGTGAGTGTCCAAGAGCTCCAGTCTAGCCCCAATGACAAAGAGTCATAAATATATTGTTAACCATGGGGTATAATGATTAATGGCGTTGCATCTATGCTGGGAGTACTTGCATGTTGAATGTTACATACAATAAGTGCATACACGTGGCATACTGTGCATTCCAAGGTGGCATAGATCCTTACTGCACATTATGTCATCGTGCCTGATCACTGTTACATGTTAAAAGTTCTTGCTCTTGCAGGCTTGCTTGCTTGCGTGATATGGTCATCCTGCGTTCTTGCAATGATTGATATCTTGCGTGCTTGTACATACTGCTATACGACTAGTTATTTCTTGTTACATCATTCTAGATCTTGTTCTATCACTCTAGTTCAATCTACCTTGTTCACGTATCGTGATTAATTGGATTTATCGTACATGCATATTTTGATAATCGTGCCTGCCTAGTTCTTAAAATGTTAATCACTTATATCATTGTCGACACATTGATATATAAATACTATTGGGCTAGTTTGCTCATACCTGCTTCTAAACATTTTTAGTCACTTCGAAGTGGATGAAGACAAGATATGGAAGGGAATGCGCTTGAGTGAAGAGCATGTTCCACCCATAGTGTCTACTCTTAGTTTATTTTGAGAGTTATTGATGTAGTAGGAAGTGAGGAAGTATAATCTCATGTAATTTTCCCTTTTCTTGAGTCATTATTACTTTAAAGTCAATGAAGTTATATTCAACATTATGAGTTAATGAATTAGAGTTAATTGTGTTCATTATATGGGCCCTTATGTTTGTGTTGATACATATCCAATGCTCTCTAGCTAGAGGCTTATTTGCCAACTCTTCACATTTCGGAATATCGATTTTAATCCAACATTTTTGCTACGTAATTCTCAGGATGTGACAACTTCTTTGCTTTATTTGGCATTATCACAAAGCAGTATTAAGAAAGCTTCAGCTGAATGAAGATATTTAATGAAGAATGGTTTTAGCTGAACTTAGTAGATGTCAGTCGGAATCAATAGGCCATGTTGTTAAAAGGGCAGAGGAAAATTACACCTTCAATGACCGCTGGGTTGCCTTCATATTTGTACCCTAGCCTGATAGGTGTAGTCTTCTCAAGAAAAGATTTTACCCAAGTTGTCTTCAATAGGCACATCAGGCTAAAAGTTATATTTCAAACTAAATATTCCAAAGTCATATCTTTTCATATATGTGCCCTCATTTACTGTAACGACACAATCGATCGGATCCATGTTTTAGCGGTTTTGGTGTGGTGCTCTTAGCCAATGTGTGGTCATTGAGCCTTGCTTGTGGTCTCTGTCTGTTGTGTGGGTGCAGTGGGCCAAAGGTGTTGGCCCAAACAACCCACAGGTTCACTGGTTGTGAACGCGACAGAGAAGAATGTCGCATTTTGAATGCGATGTTCTCCTACGTCGCGTTCTCCGCACCGCCTTTCTGATGTGTGGCATGCTGAGTTCTGATTGGCGACGATGAGGGTGGTCGCATTTTACATGTTATAAAGGCGACGTATGCCTCCATCGCGATTTTGACTGTGCATTTAATTGCTCTGCTTCGGACAGAGAGAGCAGAGGAGCTCTGTTGGATGATGGGGGAGCTGCTGCGGAGCTCCTGTGCATCTTTTGTTGTTCGGGTGGTCCGTGCGGCGCTCGGTCCATGTGAGGAAGTTGTTTGGAGCGTGTGTGCGCCGACGGTGTGATGATTTTCGCGTTCTGCGTGTTCTTCAAGTTGGTAGGGAGACTTCCTCTTTTATTTTGTGTTATTTAATTGGTTTATAGCTTTACAAGCAAGATATGCAAGCATGTGGTAGTTTAGCGTTTTGTTTATGAGCTTCTGGGTGAGTTACAAGGTGTGTGGAGTGGTTTTCCAGAGAAGGGTTTGGGGTTCAACCATCTACCTGGAAGGTGACAGTTTGAACCATCGTGTTTTGGTGAGAACGTGACGGGATATCCCGTCGCTTTTCTCTTCGATGTTTCCGATTGGCGTGAATGTGACCACGTGACCCGTCGCATTCTTGTTGAATGCGTCAATGTGGTTCATCACGATTTTCACTTCGACTGTTAGTGTTTTACCATTGTCCTGAAGGCGACATATCGGGGCATCACGTTCTGGTCACGATGTTGGGCCTTGTCGTGTTTGGTTTGGAATTGCGACCACTGTGGTCGTCGCATTTCTGAAGGTGACATTTTTGTCCGTCGCAATTTGGCTTCAAAGATGTGTTTGTGATGGTGGGGCTGTGATGATCTGGTGTTGACCTAACCCTGGTTCTTTAAGATGCTGTTAAGATGTTTAAGTTGTCTTTATGTTAGTTAAGCATGTTTAGGCTAATGAATTGGTTTGTAATTAGTTAGTGAGTTATGTTAATGTAGTTTAGATGTGTGGTTTAGGTGCTTAGTGTGTGTTGCTATGGAGGCCATGAGTTGACCAATGACAGGCAAGGATATTAAGTGTTTATGTGGTTCATGTGTATATAGGTGTATAATTGTATAACTGCTTTGAGGTCACATGGTGACCCGTGACGAGCTAATTATGATATATGAACCATGGTTTATAAATAAAGGTTATATAAGCATGTATCGTGGTTTGTGTGCTTGCCATGTTTGGTGGTCTGGTGCCTATTCTAGAATGCCTCTCTAGTCGTGAACCCTAGGTTGATTGTGAGCCAGGCACGTTGTGTTTGTTGTGCTCGGGGCGTGTCCTGGTACGGTGTGTACCATAGAGGTCTGTGTCGTCTTCCGGGACACCCTCACTCCTATGTTTGAGTTGTTCGTCCAGTGGAGGGAAAGACCACAGTGGGCAGCGTCTCTTATTTGTGGGTGTGCGGTCGCTTGTAGTGCGTTCGTGGTTGGGAGTATGGAGACCAGTAGATGTACTGGGCCATAGCTAGTCATGTTTTCTAGTGCCTCACTTTAGGTAGCTTAGGCCAGAGTCCCTAAAGGAGGAGCGATAATTTGTGGCAGTAAGGTTAAATGTGTTTTGCGATCAGAAATGGTTATAGTAGAAAATGTTTGAGAATAATGTTGTTATAAGTGATGATGGTAACAGGAAGTTTGATATAAAGCTTAATATAAGTGTGTGCAGAGATGAGTAGTTGGAAATAGAGAGAGTAGAGGAAGATCAATATTTAGTTAAATTTTCTGAGACTTTCGAAGAAAAGATATTCAATTGGTAAGTGTTAGTTTGTAAACATTCAAAGATTCAATAGAAGGATTTGTTAAAAGATTGTAGTGTTAAAGATATGATCAACAATGTTTAGAAATTGAAGTTAAGAATGTTGGGAATAAGATAAAGTTATGTGAACAAGAATAGAAAGAGGCAAGGTAGTTGAGAAGCTGATATTAGAATGTTAGGTTGATCAGAACAGAAAGGCAGATTGTGAAAGAATTAAAGTAAAGGTTTGAATGAATGGGATATTAATGAGTATGTGGTAACAATGGTGTTTTCAGTACTTATGAATAAAGCAGTTAATGTAAGGTAATTGGAAAAGTAAATGTTGAGATTGTAAAGCAGCAGTGTGAAACAGAGGAATTAAGCAGAGCAGATTATTGTACCTAAAGAAATGGATATTCGAATTCTGGTTTTGGAAGTATTACAGTGAAAGGTAATTGTGTGTTAAGAAAAGTTACAGTGTAAGTGGTACACTGAAATCAATCAGATGGTGTAATAAATAAAGGAAAGCCTTTTGTAGAGATGGTATTATATTTAATATAGTTGCTAGTAAAGTTAAAGTTTAGTGTTATTGATTAGAGGAAGAAAGAATGTGGTAGATTATAGAATGAGGATACTAAGACGGTTCAGGAAAAGTGTAGTAAGAGTTTATGTGGCAATGTACAGTAAATCATTCAAATGAACAGAGGAGTTTTGTTATGAAGATATTTCCAGAGTTTTATGTAAAAGCCACAGTAGATCAATTAATGAATAGTGAGCAGATTAATGTATGGCAGAATATAACAGAAAGAGCAAGAAATGTATGGAAATTGGAATTTTAAAGTCAGTAGTTTGTAAAATATAGAAAGGAAAAGTGGGATTAGTTAAATAGTGAAGACTCTTGAGTCAAATGGCACCTGATTGAGAAAGAGTTTGGTAAAGTTGAAGGCAGAGCATGTGTAGACTTAATTGAGTAGTTTTGTTTCCCGATAAGAGAGTACAATGTCACAGCAATGAGAATGGATCTTTTGAAGAGTTATGGATTTGATTTGTTGAGTCAGTCAGAGAATATTATTTGAAGTAAGAAAAGTATGTAAAGAGTAAAGCATATCAGTAGCAGTATGGCAAGATTCAGAATTCAATGTGGCATAGAATTGAAGCATTAAAGAAAGCAGTTTAAGAATTCATGTGTTTTCTCCTCGTTGTAATTAGTTTTGTAAGATGGTTAATAAGTAAGTAAAGTCAACTTAGTTAGAGTCAGAGTAGTTGTGGAAATAAACAAAATTAATGGCAATACTGAAAACAAAATTATGGAACATTTTGGCAAGTATTTGATGTAATCATAGGGCACAACGGAAGCATAGAAGATTCAAGACTCCCAGGTCATCAGAAGTTAATTGTTTGAAAACTAAATTTGAGGTTTTTGTAGAGTTAATTGAATAGGCAGTGGTTCTTAAAAAGATATGAGTTAAAGCGGTATAACCATATTGATAAACAGAGGCAGGAAATTCAGATATGATATTTTGATTTTTCTTCAAGGGACTAACAGTTGAGAATATGAGTAAAGGTAAGACAAAGTAACAGTTGGCAGCGATAGGTCGATAATGGAATAGCACCAAGAAATCAGAAATATGAAGATGGTTTAATATGGCTGAGCACCTAAGGGTGGCAGTTTATGATAAAGAGTTTTAAGTAAATGAAGCAGCACAAAAATAAATGTTATAAACACAGTCGGGATAATGTGGAAGTCGGTTGAGTCTAAAGAGATAAAGTGCCAACAGCAAGGTAGAATCGCCTACAGTTGAATGGTTTAGTGAATACAGTAGAGCAATCATGAAATGAATCAAAAAGAAAGGAGAAAGCAGAACTGTCATGGAAATGAACAAACTGAGTCAGTCAATACAGAATGGTTTGAAAGGCAAGTGCAGAGAACATGTATACTACTTGTTCTGTATATGCATTTATTCCATTTTAGGTGATAGTCTGGTTTGCCATGGTTTGGTTCTGAATGTTGAGGACGACATTCCTTTTTAGGTGATAGTAATGTAACAACGCGATCATTCAAATATGTGTTTTAGCAGTTTTAGTATGGCGCTCTTGGCCAATGTGTGGTCATTGAGTCTAGCTTGTGGTCTCCGTGCGTTGTGTGGGCATAGTGGGCCAGAGGTGTTGGCTCAAACAGCCCACAGGTTCACTGGTTGTGAACGCAACGGAGTAGGACATCATGTTTTGAATGTCACAGTCTCCTATGTCGAGTTCTCCGAACCACCTGTGACCCGAGGCGCGTTGAGTTCCGATTGGCGACAGTGAGGGTGGTCACATTTTACATGTTATAAACACGACGTATGCCTCCATCATGATTTTGATTGTGCATTTAATTGCTCTGTTTCCGCCAGACAGAGCAGAGGAGCTCTATCCCAAGATGGGGGATCTATTGTGGCACTCTTGTGGCATCTTCCGACGTTCTGGTGGTCCGTGCGATGCTAGGTCCATGCGAGTAAGGTGTCCGGAGCATGGGTGTGCGGTGGTGTGATGGTTTTTGCTTTCTGCAGGTTCATCAAGTTGGTAGGGAGACTTCCTCTTTTATTTTGTCTTATTTAATTGGTATATACCTTTAAAAGCATGGTATGCGAGCATGTGGTAGTTTAGCTTTTGGTTTATGAGCTTCTAGGTGAGTTGCAAGGTGTGTGGAGTGGTTTTCTGGAGAAGGGTTTGGAGTTCAGCTGTAAGACCTGGCTCTCTCGGGCCCTTAGCCCTATCCTCATGGTTGCGATGGACCCCCCTGGTAGCAACATTGTCGCGGCAGAGGATCCGGACGTGACATGTTTTTGTCACGGCGCCCTTGCCCGTCGCGTTCTGGTGGTGATGGAGGTGGGCGACGAGTTCTTGTTGTGGCGTCTAAACGCGATGCGACTCCGGTTCTGACCGTTCTGGCTACTGTCCTTTCTGTCAGTACGGCATTGTTGGGTGTCAGGCCCGTACGACATTGACGCGAACTGGTGGACTATCGTGTTAAGGTTTTCCTAGTCTTCGAGGTTTGACCGCTTTTGGGGTCGCGCCGGCATCGGCGGTCGCGACATGCTTGCTGTTGCGTTGGCCCGACCCATCGAGTCTCTTGGCCCGTCGATTCAAAACCGAGGTAGGCGACCCCTTTCCCTCTCCCCTCTCTCCTTTCTTCTTCTTCTCCTTCTTCCTTCTTCCTCTCTCGAGCTCTCTTGTGTTCTCCGGCTTGTTCGTGGTGCTCGTGGCAAGGAGGTGACGTCTCCTTGTGTAGGCGACGTCTGAGTGGTGCTTGGAGCGAGGAGGAGGTGGCCTTTCCGACGTGGAGGGCCGAACGGGTCGGCTCTACTCATTGAGGTAGGGACCCCTTGTCTTCCTCTCATTCTATCATGCTCCCCTTCCCCTTAAGATCCTTGTTTCTTCATGGTATTGGATTGTGGGGCGTGAGATCTATGCACATCATGGGAGAGGTTTCCTTTGAGTGTAGATCTCCATGTATAATGCATGATTCATGGGGTTTGAGTGGTTTTGTTTGCTTACATGCTTTCCTAGTGTTTCCCATGCTCCCCTCCCCCGTGGTTGCAATTTGTATCGGTTTTGGGGGGTCCTGGGAGGACTATACCAGGACTCCTCTCGATTGAGATTGCGATCGGCCCGAGGGTCGTGATGATGTCGTGATGCATGTGCCGACCGCGACAGCCTTGGCTATCGCAGTGGTCATTGGTGCCGCGACATCACCGTGACCATCAGGAGCATCGCAATAGTGTCGCGACAGTATCAGATACATGTATGTTCCTACGAAATCTGTTCTTGTGGCATCTTCACTATTCTCGGTTCTTTCTATATCCATGGCACTAGTTCTAGTTCCTAGTACAGTCCTACACTAGTCGTTCGCTCGGTGCTCGGCACTTGAGGGCTTGTCTCGTGAGAGGTGTTACCATTTACCTGGGATCCCCATCCCCGTGCGCCCATTGAGGGAGTGCTCCAGGTGATGGACATGCTCGAGTCACGGACTCTGGAGCGGAGGGGAAAACGGTGGTTAGGACAGAGGAGTTGAGTCATTTGTACAGCTCTCTTGGTTGGTCTGGGACCCGAGGTCATTTCGGAGTTCTTCCCGGTGTAGGCCAATCAGTCCTTCTTCTCACTGCCTCGCTCTTTATGGCCCCGAAACCACTTAGAGAGGCCAGGCGTGGGACTGTAGTCCGGCCAGACTATGGCGGTTACTATTGTGGTTACTTGTGTTCCTGCCCCCACTCTGAGGACACATAGAGGACTGGACCTGGGTCGAGAGTAAGACATCCGTGGACGCTCCTGACCGGTTGAGTAGTGGTAGTGGTTTCCGTAGCTAGTGTCTCTTGTCCACGCAAGCTTCTTCAATCTGTGTTGCCAGCCATGTGGTGGTCACGACGTGTAGGTCGTACGGAGTTTCTAACCGCGGTGTCCTTCCATATCATTGCTAGTTAGTTAGCTTTGCTTCCGCACTTTCCCTTGTAGCTTAGAATGTATATAACTGTTGTGATTTACTTTGATTATATATAATTATTTCCCACCTGTTAGAGCCAATAGGAGATTGGTATCCCCTACTGAGCTTCTTTTGTGAAGCTCATCAGTTCTTTTCTAGATGATACTTATCAGCAGCGGCAGGGCGCACGTCGGGCGGAGGAGGCGGGGCGGTAGTCATCGTCCCCATAGCTAGCAGTGATATCCCCCTTCTGTTGTACTTCACCCTCGGGGTATGCCCCTAAGAGCTTTGTTCTTCCCCTCTTTACTTGGACTCGTTGTGTGTTGGGACTGTACCTAGAGCGATACGGTACAGTCTTGCTATTCTTTTTGCTTCCGCGTGTGTGCTCCTAGTTAAGTAGTTGACATTTATTTCCTTTACATATTATGATAGACTTGTGTTATAGCCTTTCCGGTCCCCGGATCTGTGGGTGGCGACCGCAAAAATTGGGTCCTCGGCTTGGGCTGAGGGTCGAGTTCTTGGGGTCGTTATAGTTGGTATCAGAGATGAGAGTTTAACAGGACTTGTAGCAGACTTAAACTGCAACAATAAGTCCCAATAGTAGTACAAGTACACTGCTAGCCACCCGAGTTAGTGTCGTTAACCTTGTTAGTTGTGTGCCGTACAGGATATGGCTCCACACAGCCATAGGCTGACCAGAGAGCTGATGGAGCAGCAGGGTGAGTCAGATATGCCAGCACCAGGTCAAGTTCAAGAGGATGTGTCATCAGATGAGTCTGTCGCACAGCCTCAGGAGGCAGCGGAAGCAACAACAGAGGTGAGCAAGAGTAGCAGTGGCAGCAGCCCCCACCACAACAGTATGGGGATTGGTTCCCCATGGCCCACCAGTTCTTCAGGGCCATGCTTCAGAGGACTTGGCAGCCAGGGCAGACCGCAAGAGGAGGTCAGTAACCAGTACCTCCCCTAGCAGTACTAGAGCAGCAAGTAGATCCACAGGTAGAGCAACCAGTAGTTCAGAAAGCATCGGGTACTGGGAGTACCCGAGCTAACAGGAGGAGGATGGCTGTCACTGAGGACAGGACGGCTCTCTTGGAGAGATTTTTGCATCTCCGACCACCGATGTTCTCCGGCGACTATGACCCAGACACAGCTGAGAGTTGGACGCACGAGTTGGAGCTTACATTCGAGACCATGGAGTGCACTGAGGAGGATTAGGTGAGATTGGCAGTGTATCAGCTCAAGGGACTAGCCCATAAGTGGTGGACAGTTCAGAGGCAGATGCACTTCCCACGGTAGCGACTAGATCAAGTTTCTTGGCAGTGGAACTTGGAGGTCTTCCACGGCGAGTACTTTCCTGACTATGCTCGACGTGAGAGACGAGATCAGTTTGATGAATTTTCTCAAAGTGATATGACAATTGCTTAGTATCATCAGAGGTTGGTCTTGTTGTTGAGGCATGTTCCCCATGTCGCCAGTAGTGAGCAAGCTTGTGCAGAGAGGTTTAATGCAGGACTGAGGCTAGATTTGCAGTGGGGAGTGATTGCTCACATGTTAGCACTTTGGGAGTGGCAGTGGCTAAGGCCACCGCCCTAGAGAGAGATACTTGGCAGCCCCAGCAGTAGCAGCAGTAGGAAGGAGTTTCCTCTAGGACCACACCGTACTATTGTCCTGCAGGTAGTCGTGGTAGTCCGACTTCTTCTTCTTCAGGCTCAGGCAATTCTGGTTTACGCTCGAAGTTTAGGCAGATGACCACTCGCGGGGGTGGTCGGAGCCGGCAACAGAAGCGTCAGTCGAGGTTTGCAGAGTAGTCGGTCCAGCAGGGAGCCGAGCAGGGCAGGCAGGAGGAGATCTGTTACACTTGTGGTTTACCAGGCCAATTGAGGAGGGATTGCCCGAGGGGGCAAGTCCAGCAGCCGTAGCAGCTAGTGTAGTACACTCAGCAGTTGCCGCAGTACCAATACCCTCCACAGCAGCAGGCACATCACCAGCTGTAGGGGCAGTACCAGCAGTAGCCTCAGCAGTTCCAAAAGTATCAACAACCTCAGCAGTTTCAGCCATACTAGCAGCAACAACAGTTTCAACAGCACTAGCAGCCGCCGCAGCCCCAGCAGGCACCGCAGCGTGGGCGTGGTCGTATGATGGCTCTCACCAAGGAGGAGGCCGAGGCATCAAACCTGGTCGTAGGTACTTTGCCTATCCTTGGTAGAGCTGCTCATGTTCTGGTTGATCCCGGTGCTTTACTTTGCTTTGGTTCTGAGGAGTTTTACGAGTCGCTTATTCATCACACCCTTAAGAGGCAGTGTGACGTGATGATTGATCTTCCATCTGGTGATTACATGTGTTCTTTTGGCTACCTTGAGGGTGTCACAGTTGAGGTTCCGGGACACCAGTTGCCAGCCAGGTTGTACACGTTGCAGCTTCGTGACTTCAACATCATCCTTGGCATGGACTGCTTGGAGGCTCACTGAGCTGTGGTGGATTATCAGCGGAAAACCATGCGAATTGAGATACCTGGAGTGCCTGTTCTTAGCTTCTTAGGTATCTGGTCTACCCATCAACCTTTTATTTCTTTCTGTAGAGATTGTCATTTGATCCGCGATGCTTGTGTAACATATCTTGCTTCTATTTATTCTTTGGAGCCTATCGGGTTGTCGATTTTTGATGTACCTATTGTTTGTGAGTTTTCCAATGTTTTTCTGAAGGATCTACTTGGGTTACCGCCTGAGCGGGAGGTAGAGCTCTCCATTGAGCTTTTGCCTGGTACAATGCCTTTGTCTAAGGCACCATATCGGACGGCTCTGACTGAGTTGCACGAGCAGAAGCGCCAGTTGCAAGAGTTGCTTGAGTTGGGTTTTATCCATCCGAGCCATTCACCATGGGGAGCGCCAGTGTTGTTCGTGAAGAAGAAGGACGGTAGCTAGCGGTTGTACATTGATTACAAGCAGTTGAACCAGGTCACTGTGAAGAACTAGTATCCGTTGCTCATTTTCGATGATTTGTTTGATCAATTGCATTCAGCCAAGGTGTTTTTGAAGATTGACTTGTGATCGGGTTACTACCAGTTGAGGATCAGAGAGTCAGATATTGGGATGACAACTTTCCGCTCGAGGTACGGTCACTTTGAGTTCGTTGTGATGCCGTTTGGGCTCACGAACGTGCCAACAACTTTCTTAGATTTGATGCACAGAGTGTTTAGTGAGTTCTTGGATAGATTTGTGGTCATCTTTGTAGATGACATTTTGGTGTACTCGACTTTTGAGGAGGATTACGAGGAGAATCTGAAGATCGTGTTGGAGACGTTGCAGAGTCGCCAACTTTATGCCAAGTTCGACAAGTGCAAATTTTGGCTGAGGGAGGTTCACTTTCTCGGACACGTGATCTCAAGTTCTGGTGTGGCAGTGGACCCTGTCAAGGTTGAGGCAGTGTTTTCGTGGGAGCAGCCCACTTCAGTGTTAGAGGTTCATAGCTTTCTGGGTTTGGCTACTACAAGAGGTTTATCAAAGACTTTTCTAGGATTGTAGAGCCGTTGACCAGATTGACCAGACATGAGGCCATGTTTGTTTGGACAGAGGACTATGAGCGAAGTTTTTAGGAGCTGAAGACAAGGTTGACTTCAGCACCAGTGTAGGTCTTGCCATCAGGTAGCAGTGGTTTTGTGGTCTACACCGACGCTTTGAGGTGAGGTTTTGGTGCAGTGTTGATGCAGCGTGGTGGGGTCGTTGCCTATGCTTCACGGCAGTTGAAGAAGCATGAGGAGAACCACCCTACTCATGATTTAGAGTGGGCAGCCGTGGTGTTTGCTCTGACGTAGTGGAGGGACTATTTTTACGGCGAGGCGTTTGAGATCGTTACAGATCATCAGAGTTTGCACTACACTTCACTAGGAAGGATTTGAACTTGAGGTAGCGCAGATGGATAGAGTACCTAAAGGACTACGACCTTACCCTCTCCTATCACTCGGAAGGGCTAATGTCATACCAGATGCTTTGAGTAGATGACTCTTATGAGTTCATTGCGAGTCAGAGAGAGGAGGTTGTTTGAGGGCCTGTCTTAGGGAGTTTTTTGCCCTTGAGGTATAGAGACCGTGCAGTGATGACCAATTTGTCAGTTCCCCCGTCAGTGTACCATCAGGTGCTGGAGGCACAACAAGCAGATACAGAGTTGGCAGACATTTTGTAGATGCCAGATGTCGAGCTGGACGAGGACAGTGAGGTCAGGTTCAGGGCGGATTGTACGTCCCTTGTGATGTGGGGAGGCGCTATTATCAGAGGCACATCGGCCAAGGTTTGTTGTCATCCTGGTTCCACCAAGATGTTCATAACCTAAGAGGTTCTTCTGTGGCCAGGGTATGAAGAGAGGTTTAGCAGAGTTTGTTGCTGTTTCCTGCCCTATTAGTAGTGATGAAAAGGATCAGTATCCTGGTGGTGAGCTACAGTCATACCCGTTCCCGAGTGGATGTGGGATGACATCACAATGGATTGTGTTGTTGGGTGACACATACTCCGCAGAGACATGATGGGATTTGGTGTTGGGTTGAGTGTAATTTCATATCTTTCCCCTCTTATTTTGATGATGACAAATGTGATTTTAATGCAAACTAATTGAAACATGATAAACACACTTTACCTGAAATTTTATTCAAAAAGCATGTTTCAAAGCACACTTATCATTTGTACTCATAATAAAATTTTACTAATGATATATGTGTTTAATTTTCAGGTACAATACTTTTTGCAAAGGTGGTGTCGACACACCCCACAATGGTGTCGACACAAAACCTCAGAACCCAAGGCAAAAAGCTGAAGAAATGCTGAGACTGTGTCGACACGAGTCAAAAAGCAGGTCGACACGAGTCGCAAATTCCAGGAATTAGACTACTCAGGTCGACACTGATCATGAGCAGGTCGACACTGGACCTCGTTCCAGAACAGTCTGTTTGAAGAATGGGACAGGAGGTCGACGCAGGATAGGAGCAAGTCGACACTGGACCTCGTTCCAGAACAGTCTGTTTGAAGAATGGGACAGCAGGTCGACGCAGATGAGGGCAGGTCGACACTGGATCATTTCCAGAACAGCCTGTTTTCAGAATTGGGACAGGAGGTCGACACCACCACCAGGGCAGGTCGACACACTACGGAAAGATTGCAACTTAAGATGGATGATTGCCACGTGTCATCCGGGCGATGGTGTATCAACCTAGGATCGTGTGCCCTTGTACCTAAAGGGTAACTTTGGAATCTTTTGGGTATAAAAAGCCCCCAATTGGCCATCCATCACATCAAGAGACCCAACGAACTCTTGGAGCCTCCCGAAAGTTTCCCTTGGCGGCTAGAAGAGCTCATCTCCCTCCTCTGCTCTCCTGGTGTCTTCTGAA
Organism: Colocasia esculenta; assembly: GCA_014218235.1. NCBI lineage: Eukaryota > Viridiplantae > Streptophyta > Magnoliopsida > Alismatales > Araceae > Colocasia > Colocasia esculenta. The sequence goes on from JACBKR010001281.1 coordinate 22,845, forward strand.
GACCAATTCTCATCAATTCAAGTGTGAGAATTGGAGTGTGATCCTTGAAGAAGCATTTGAAGCGCCTCAAGGAAGCAGATCAAGTAGAAGCATCCGTTGGAGAAGATTTCAAGGAAGATCCCAAGTTCAAAAGTGCAGAGCATCGTTTGGGACTTCAAGAATCCAAGCTTCTTCCCAATCTGAACTTCTACAAGGGAGTACAATTGAAGAACAAAGTCTTTTCATACAATTCTTACTGTACTTCTGTTCTTCTGAGACATTTTGAGATTGTGCAAGTGCTTCTGCATAATTCTCATGAATGTTCTCATGTTCGACATGATCTGCTGCTAGAAGATCTATGTCTTGTGTTGGTGTCTAGCAAAGTCATTTGTGAGCCATTGTGCTCGTTTGAGTTGTCGAACTCAAGTGGTTGTTGAGCAGTCTTGCTCAGGGATCTAGAGTAGTCTTACTCTAGAGTTGTGTGAGTTGTAAACTCAGGTGTTGGAGTTGTCTGGCTCCAGTGGGTGTGTTACCCAGGTTGTTTAGTGAATCCTCACTGGGTGTGAGGGGTGGATGTAGGAATCACATGGGTGATTTCCGAACCACCTAAAAATCTCTGTGCACTTGTCTATCTGTGGTTTGATTCTATTATCCGTTAGATGCTTGCATAGGATCGCTAAGATTCACTTAATCAACTGGTTTTCACATCTATTTTATCAACTCACTTAACATCTCATCAGATCTGTGTTTTTCACTGTTAAAATTGCCTCTGATTCTAAAAGTATTTTTAAATTGCTTAAGCTTCCGCATAAAGTGGCATAGATCTATTCATCCCCCCCTTCTAGATCTTATCCACACCTTTTCCTCGATCCTTCAATTGGTATCAGAGCGGGTTACACTTGATCTGATTTGATCTGAGCAGTTTTTGAGTATTGTGTGTCTGATTGCTTGATTGTTTGCTTGCTTGCTGAGTATTCCTCTGTGCTTTCTTTTTAAGTCAATGGATTCCAAAGGTTTCATAGCTGAGGGGCATTCCATAAATAGGCCACCATTCTTTAATGGAACGGACTATTCATATTGGAAAAATAGAATGCAAGTGTTTCTAAGAGCCCAAAACTATGAAATCTGGAAAGTGGTAGAAGTTGGTCCCTATGAAAACCAGGGAGAGGAAGAAACCTGGACTAGGGAACAAATAAGAAAAGCCACATTGAATTATAGTGCCATGAACATGATTCAATGTGCTGTTCATCCCAAAGAGTATTCGAGAATCTCAATGTGCAAATCTGCCAAAGAGATGTGGGATAAACTCGAATTACTTTATGAGGGAACATCACAAGTGAAGGAAACTAAGGCAAATATTCTTGTTTCAGAATATGAATTGTTTATGATGAAGTCTAATGAAACAATTTCTGAAATGTTTGCCAGGTTCATGGTTATTGTCAATGGACTGAAGGCCTTAGGTAAGGACTACACAGATGCAGACTTGGTAAGGAAAATCTTACGTTCACTTTCTTCAATTTGGCACACAAAGGCCACTGTCATTGAAGATTCTAAAGATTTGTCCAAAATTTCTTTGGATGAATTGATAGGATCCTTAATGACATATGAAATCAATTTGAAAAGAAATGAAGAACACATAACTAAAACCAAGCCAATGGCACTTAAGGCCTCTTCAAGTAATAAAGACAAAAGTCAGGAAAAGACAAGTTCTGAGGAGTCTGAGTCAAATGAGGATGAAATTGCCCTCATGACCAGGCAATTCAGAAAATTCTTGAAATATAGAAAAGGAAAAATGTCTGGGAAAAAGAAGTTTTCCTCAGGTAAAAGAAACACTTCCTCTTCTAATTTCAACAAGAATAAAAAATCTGACGAAACTGTCATTTGTTACAGGTGCAATAAACCAGGACATATGAAGGGAGAATGTCCTGAGAACAAGAAGGAAAAGCACAAGAAGTTCCAGAAGTTCAAGAAGCCAAAGGCCATGGTAGCCACTTGGTCTGATGAAGACTCAAGTGAAGAAGAAGAAGACAAAAAATCCTCAAGCTCTGAGAGTGAGGAAATCTGCTTCATGGCCAACAACTCTGAAGGAAAGGTAAGCACTTCTTTTGAAGATTTCACTGTTGAAGATTGGCAGGATGTTTATTCTGAATTAGTTGAAAAAATTCTGAAATGAGAAAAGAAAATAAACATCTCAAAAAGAAAATTGAAAACATTTATCATAACCAATCTTCAAATAACAGAATTTGTGAGCTAGAAAATGAAATAACAGAATTAAATGAAGAAAAAGAAAATTTCCTGAACCTAATTGATGATCTAAAGCTTGCCTCTCAAAAGGCCACCAAGAATTCAAAGACCTATCTGAAAAGCTGGAAAAAAAAAAGAAAGAAAAAAAAAAAAGAAAAAAAAAAAACCCTTCAAAACCAGCTAAAAGAAAGGGATGAAGTTATCAAACCTTCACAAAAGGTAAAGATAACTTGGAGGCACTGCTAGGAACAAACATGACAACAACTTCTCATGGATTAGGATTCAACAAACAGAAACCAAAGAAAGACAAATCTGGTGAGAAAAGGGCAAAGCACCATTAATTAAATTTGTCAAAGGTCCTAATCTTGAGAACACAGAAATCAAGCAAACATCAGACAAAACATCAAACAAAAACACAAAACAAATCAAAAACTCAAAAACAAAAGAAGACAACAAGGTCGACACAGTGTCCTCGAAGGTCGACACCAGTCATGGAGAGGTCGACCTGCTCAACATCAACAGCTACAAACAACTCAATAAAAATTCAAAAAAAAATTTGAAAAACAAGAAAAAGTCAAAGGAAATCATTTATAAAGAACCTTGGACCTCCAAGACAGCATTTCAAGATGATTGGACCAATCCTTGGAGCCAATGGTATGACAACCCTTGTTGGTATCATCCTCAATTTTTATCCAAACCTTTGATGTACCAACAAAATCCATGGATTCCATCTCCTCATCTGAATTCCTATGCTCAAATGAAAAACTCCCCTCCCACTAAAAACAAAAATACTGGTGCTTTCATTCCTAAGGGAAAGAACAAACAGAAAAAGACTGAAAACACCAATGTAACAAAACAAAAATAAAAAAAAACAAGTCAAATTTGGGTGAGAAAAGATTTACTAACAATGTTCAAACATTCTGATGGTCCCAACTCTGTTTGGGTACCAAAATCTTCTCTCCACTGATCTATTTTGCAGGAAGGTCGTGCACCCAACTCCAATGTGTGGTTCTTGACAGTGGGTGTTCACGACACATGACGGGAGACAGAGCCAAATTCTCATTCCTGATTGAAAAGGAGGGAGGGTCAGTAACTTTTGGAGGTAAAAATAAAGGAAAGATCATAGGATCTGGTAAGGTTGGTCAAACTTCTCAAACTCTGTAGATAATGTTTTACTAGTTGATGGTCTTGATTACAATTTGCTCAGTATCAGCCAACTATGTGACAAAGGTCACAAAGTTGTGTTTGAATCTGATTTCTGTAAGATAATTGACTCATCAACTGATAAAATCAATTTTTTGGAAAAAGGGAAAACAATGTCTACATGATCAACCTAAATAAAAATTTTCTGAAAATCTTTGCTTTGTTGCAAATAAAGATGAAATTGCATGGACTTGGCACAAAAGACTTGGCCATGCAAGTTTCAGAACAATGAATAAGTTGTTAAGATTGAATTTGGTTAAGGGTCTTCCTGAATCTTTCTCTAATGTTGAAAATCAAGTTTGTGGGATCTGTGCTAAAGGAAAACAAACAAGAAAATCTTTTAAAAACTTCAATGAGGTACTCACATCTAGGCCACTAGAATTACTTCACATGGACCTTTTTGGCCCTACAAGAATTCTAAGTCTAAGTGGCAAAAGATATGGGTTTGTAATCATTGATGATTTTACTAGATTTACTTGGGTTATTTTTCTGTCCCACAAAAGTGATACTTGTCTTGAATTCAGGAACTTCTGTACCACTGTCTTAACAACTTATCCATATAAAATCAAAAATATTTTGACTGATCATGGGGGTGAATTTGAGAACACATCCTTTTCTGATTTATGTGCTGAATTTCAAATATTCCACAAGTTTTCTTCACCAAGAACTCCAGAACAAAATGGAGTTGTGGAAAGAAAGAATAGAACTCTTGTGGAAATGGCTAGATCCATGCTCTTAGGAAGTAATTTGCCCAAATCCTTTGGGCTGAAGCTGTAAACACAGCCAATCACATTCTAAATAGAGCATTGATCAGACCAAAAATCAGAAAAACCCCCTATGAATTATTGAAAAACAAAAAGCCAACTGTATCTTATTTTAAAACTTTTGGGTGCAAATGCTTTGTACACAACAATAACAAAGAAAACCTTGACAAATTTGATGCTAAAAGTCAGGAAGCCATCTTCCTTGGCTATTCTGAGGTGTCAAGGGCTTTCAAAGTGTACATTCTTAAAACTAAAACTGTTGAAGAATCTCCACATGTTATCTTTGATGAAAATTCCTTTTCAACTAATAATTCTAAATCTTGCAGGGAAAGACAAGACACTGAAGAGGATGAATTTATTGTGGACTCTTCACCAACTGTTGAGGAGTTTGAAAACATTGAAGAGAACCTGAACACACCATCTTCAAGTGGTTCAGGTAATATTGTCCCAGAAGTGGGTACTTTCAACAGGTAATTTCTGAACATCGATTTTTGAGATCACCCATTAGACAATGTGGTTGGCAATGTACATGATAGAGTTAGGACTAGATCATCATTCCTGCATGATATTGAAGAAGACCCACTAGCTCTAATTTCCCAAATTGAACCAAAGTCAATTGATGAAGCCTTATCAAGTTCTGATTGGATTAATGCCATGCATGATGAACTTCATCAATTTGAAAGAAATCAAGTATGGGAATTAGTACCTAGACCTAGTGACCAAACAGTCATTGGCACTAGATGGGTTTTCAGAAATAAGTTGAATGAAAATGGTCAAGTCATTAGAAATAAAGCTAGGCTAGTTGCAAAGGGGTACAATCAAGAATTTGGAATTGATTTTGAAGAATCATATGCCCCTGTAGCTAGACTAGAAGCAGTTAGAATTTTCCTTGCTTTTGCATCCTCCATGAAATTCAAAGTTTATCAAATGGATGTCAAAAGTGCATTTTTAAATGGATATATTAAGGAAAATGTTTTTGTTGAACAACCTCCTGGATTTGAAAATGAAAAACATCCTAACCATGTTTTCAAGCTTAATAAGGCTCTCTATGGTCTTAAGCAAGCTCCAAGAGCTTGGTATGACCGTTTGAGTACCTTTTTACTTGAAAAAGGATATTCTAGAGGAAATGTTGATCAGACTTTGTTCACAAAAATAGTCAAAAATCAAATAATTGTGGTCCAAATTTATGTTGATGACATAATATTTGGCTCAACCAATAAAGGCCTATGCACTGAATTTTCAAATCAAATGAAGAAGAATTTGAAATGAGTTTAATGGGAGATTTAACATTTTTCTTGGGATTGCAGGTTAACCAAACATCTGAAGGGATCTTCATCAGTCAAGCCAAGTATGTCAAGGAACTTCTCAAAAGGTTTGACTTTCAGAACCTCAAGCATTCAAGCACACCTATTGCTATAAATGCTAAGCTAGAAGAAGACTCAAATGGTAAGTCAGTAGACCCAAAACCTACAGAGGTATGATTGGCTCTCTACTCTATCTTACAACTTCTAGACCAGATATTCAGTTTAGTGTGTGTTTGTGTGCTAGATTTCAGTCTAATCCTAAGGAAAGTCACATGTTAGCTGTTAAAAGAATTTTCAAATATCTTGTTGGAACATGTGATTTAGGAATTTGGTATCCTGCTAATTGCAAGCTAGATTTGATTGCCTATTGTGATGCTGACTATGCTGGGTGTAAATTAGATAGAAAAAGCACAAGTGGCTTGTGTTTATTCTAGGTGGGTGCCTTATTTCTTGGGCTTCCAAGAAGCAACATTCAGTTGCACTGTCAACTGCAGAGGCTGAATATGTTGCAGCAGGTAGATGTGGAACTCAGATTCTCTGGGTGAAACATCAACTTCTCGATTACAACCAAGATTTAGGTTGTGTACCCATCCTATGTGATAACACAAGTGCAATAAATCTGTCTAAGAACCCCATTCAGCATTCTAGAACCAAGCATATTGAGATTAGGCATCACTTCTTGAGAGATGAGGTTGCAAAGAAGTCCTTTGAACTCCACTTCATTGAAACTGAAAAACAAATTGCAGACATATTCACCAAACCCCTTCCTGAAAACAGATTTTCATCCTTGAGGAGAGAACTTGGTCTTTGTAAATGTCCACATTCTTGATCTCTCTTTAGGTTTGGGTTGAGTGTTATGCATTGTCTAAGGGGGAGTTCTTTTCACATCATAACCCTTTGCTTCCTTCAGTCACACTGTCCATATCTCTCTCAATTCCACTTCCATTTCTTTTGGACAATAAATTCTTCAACTCTTATTGTGTTGAAATTTCTTGGTATATCAAATGGTGACTTGGAGAAGGACAAGTCAGGCTTGTCTGGACACTTTCACTATGCGTGAGTGTATATCTCCGCCAAGTACTAAGAAATGAATATGCAATTGCTGAGGGGGAGCTTTTATTGTTAAAAGAAAATTATCTTTCTTGATTTCAAAAACTTGCATATCTTTATTTTGATAGAAAATGATTGAAATCATCATCTCAGGGGGAGCTAGAAAATTCACAAGTCATGACTTTTGCAAAATTCATAACTTTTCTTGCATTTCATCAATTTCTGCATGATGTCATCATTCAGATGTCTAGAGTCTCCAAATGATCCTTTGAGTGATCTATCATATTTTTACTAATCAACTGTCAACTATGTTTTTCAACCCACAGAAACTCAGAACTCTTCCAAGATTGAAAACAACTTGTGTCTTGAATTAAAACATCTCTTTGTTTGCAACTGATGTTGGATAAAATTGATTTCTATCTTACAAAACTCTTAAAAACTTTGAAAATTCAACAGAGCAATGGCATTTGTACTGAGAAACTGCACACCTTCACAATGAATGAAGTGCCATGCATGTCATGAGGCACTAATGCTATCTCTGTTCAAAGGGGATAAAAAAATTCAAAAAAAATTCAAAATACAGCAAAAATGTGCTATACTTTTTGATGATGACTGAGTAACTGGAAATATTGGCGTCTACAAAACGTATATTTTCATGTCAAAAGGTCATCATTTACCCCTTTGAGACTTGACAATGAATAAATCTTAAGTATCCAGGGACTATGGTGTGTAAAAAGCACTAGTACTTGAGTGAAAAAGATTTATATCATTTGATAGTCTGTTACAAAAACAAAATATGTGTGTTAATGGAGTTTTGTTTAGAAAGAATCATTTTCATCATCATCAAGTTGTTCTTTAAGATTGTGTTTTATTTTCAAAACAATTGTATTCAGTCTAGAGGATATCTTTATTTCTTTAACGTTGAGAAATATGGTAGCTTATAGTTGATTGTTAGATATTATATCCCTCAAATCATCATTTCATTGACTCAAGTCTTTGAATGCTCATATCCTATTGGAAATTGTTTAAAACTTGAATTGTGATGAATTTTTGCAAAATATAACAAATGAATTTTTAAGTCTCTTAAAAATCCTTGAAATGACTATTTCTCTCATTGATTATCATTTTAAAGAAGTCCCAAAAATTCTCAAATTTTCTTTCCTCACAAAAATTCAACTTTTCTTCAAAGGCCAGGTCGACACCACATCTATCCCGTGTCGACACACTCCCTAGGTCAGGTCGACACTAAAGTCTTCCAGTGTCGACACTGCACCCCTTGCCAGATTTTTTAAATCGTGGGTTCCGGTTTAGCCCATGTTGTTCCTGCGGGGTATTGCACCACTGCAACCCCTTTTTAGGCATCAGGTCGACCCGACGGTCGCTTTTCTCTCATTTCCGGCAAGAAATTCCACAAACTTCTCTCTCAATCACATACCTTTCTCAATCATCTCTCTCTTCTCCTTCATCCACTCCCGATTCCACTCCAACCTTGCAACCATGGTGAGAAAATGGGTCCTCGCCGTGGAGCAAAAGTCTCGGCCTCATCTAGGCCAGTTCCGGCAGAGGTTGATGTTCTCGATCAGAAAGAAGAACCAAACGGCGCAATGACCCTGCAGAGCAACCAGGGTCCTCCTCTGCATCTCAGCCAGCAGCCAAGAGAGGTAGACCCTCTTCTTGGGCAGAGGTAGGGGTTCTACCAACCCTAGACCTGAGAATCCGGGCTCCTCTTCTGGAGATTCTCCGGAGTCATCATCATCTTCGTCTGAGTCTTCCCAGTCTCAAGAAACCAACCCCTCAGAGTCCATCAGTGCAGCTAAGCTAATCCTAAAGCCCATAATAGTGGATTTGACAGACATTCAGCTAGCAAATGCCTTTCCAGAAATTCAGACTTTCTTCTCTTTTCAGTCTTGGTTAATCTTCATTTCTGAATTTCAAATCATGTATCCAAGACTTGTTCAGGAATTCTACAAGAATTTGAAATGCACAGATGAAGGGTATCAGTCAAAGGTTAAGGGGATTGCTATTGACATGCCCACAGACATAGCTGCCTCAATTTTCAAAGTACCAGATGAAGGGGCAGATTATCATAATTTCGAATTTGATCTTCATGAAGCTTATACCATCATGACAGGCCTCCTGCTGATAAATCTGATTCCAGACAAACCTTTGTCACCAAATTCAACACAAATACATTTCCCCCTGTGTTGAGGATCATCCACCATATGTTGACCACAATCATTACCCCTCAAGGTGGTGGAAGGGACAGACTCACAGATATACAGAGGTTCATTCTCTATTGCATGGCAAAGGACATCAAAATCAATCTCCATGTAATAATGTATCAAATTATATCTGAAACAACCAGGAAAGACCTCAAGAGATCTCTTCCATATGCTGCACACCTGACTTCAGTGTTCCAGCACTTTGGTGTGCCTTTGGACAATGAGAAATCCCAGTCTATCCCTAGTCCAACATTTATCGCTTCAAGAATATTCAGAAATTCATGGGATTCAGACTGGAGGGTAATCAAGTTAGGAGAGGGCCAGTTGTAGTTGAGGCCCCTCAAGCTCAAGAGGAACAGCCTCAAGGTCAAGGGGACCAGCCCCAGGGTCAAGAGGAACAGCCTCAAGGTCAAGGGGACCAGCCCCAGGGTCAAGAGGAACAGCCTCAAGCTCAAGGGGACCAGCCCCAAGGTCAAGAGGATCAGCCTCCTTTGAATGAGGATCAGCCTCAAGTCTCAACTGAAGGTGATATACCATTGCATGCCCTCTCACCTCAGTTTCAACCCCCCTCCATGCACACTGAATTTGACATTCCACATGTCTCTCCACAACCCACATTTCAAGCATCCACATCCTCTGGTGGACCTTCTGTTCCACCAGAGTTGTTCTCCTTTTTAAATGATAAATTTGAAACTTGAACACCTCTATTCAAACCATGTCAGAAACCTTGAGTTGAGGATTCAGAGATTGGAGAACACTGTGTCTGCCAAGTTCATAGAGCAAAAAGCTGCCTCAGACTATGCAGCTCAAAGATTCAATAGATTAATTGGTACAATGGCAGATGCTTCAGTTCAGCTGAAGGAGCACCAGCAAAAGTTGGAGATAGTTCTTCAGGGAATTTTGGCAAATTCCCAAGCTGATGTCTTCAACACCAAGCAGACACTACATGAGATCACCAGCACAAGACTTTCTTTTGCACATCTAGTGGATGATTTGGAGAGCATGAGGAATTTCAATGCTCACATTGACAAACAGATCACTGATTTGACAATGGAATTCAAAATCATGCAAAGGCCTGGTTGGTCAGCTGGATCATCTTCTTCTTCACAACCATTTCAGCTGATCTAGACAGAATTCAAGCTACTTTGATAGAAAACTCAGACAGAATGGAACATTACTTGCATACAAGACTCACAACCATTCAAGATCAAATGAAGTCCAGCTTGACTTCCATGGAGAAAAGATTGTCAGACATTGAGACAATCTTAGTTCCCATTCCTCCTCCTCCACCTTCTACATAATGTAATTCTTTTTGCTGATGTCAAGGGGGAGAAGAAAGAAAGAGAACAAGAAATGATTGTAATGTTTTGGAAAATTGTAATGTTTTACTTGAATGAAATGAAATGATTTTTGCTTAGCTTGAATGAACTTTGTCATTTGTGTCTTCAATGTGATTGAAAATTGTTATGTGAATGTGAATGTATGAATGCTTGTCAAGTTGCTTGACCTCCTTTATGCAACTAACTTACTTCAAGTAACATTGTACTTACTAGTACAACCATCAATTGTGACTGAGTATTTAAAGGTCTTTGACAAGCATGAACAAAAAAGAAAAATAAGGACTTTGAATAACCAAAAATTGCTTAAAATCACATCTCATCAAAACCTCATTGTCATATGGATTTAATGTTGCCATCATCAAAAAGGGGGAGATTGTTGGGTGAGTGTAATTTCATATCTTTTCCCTCTTATTTTGATGATGACAAATGTGATTTTAATGCAAACTAATTGAAACATGATAAACACACTTTACCTGAAATTTATATTCAAAAAGCATGTTTCAAAGCACACTTATCATTTGTACTCATAATAAATATTTACTAATGATATATGTGTTAATTTTCAGGTACAAATACTTTTTGCAAAGGTGGTGTCGACACACCCCACAATGGTGTCGACACAACACCTCAGACCAAGGCAAAAAGCTGAAGAAATGCTGAGACTGTGACTCGAGTACACGAGTCAAAAAGCAGGTCGACAGTCGCAAATTCCAGAATTAGACTACTCAGGTCGACACTGATCAGGAGCAGGTCGACACTGGACCTCGTTCCAGAACAGTCTGTTTGCAGAATGGGACAGCAGGTCGACGCAGGATGAGGAGCAGGTCGACACTGGACCTCATTCCCAGAACAGTCTGTTTGAAGAATGGGACAGCAGGTCGACGCAGGATGAGGGCAGGTCGACACTGGATCATTCCCAAAACAGCCTGTTTTCAGAATGGGACAGGAGGTCGACACCACCACCAGGGCAGGTCGACACACTACGGAAAGATTGCAACTTAAGATGGATGATTGCCACGTGTCATCCTAGGGCGATGGTGTATCAACCTAGGATCGTGTGCCCTTGTACCCAAAGGGTAACTTTGGAATCTTTTGGGTATAAAAAGCCCCCAATTGGCCATCCATCACATCAAGAGACCAACGAACTCTTGGAGCCTCCCGAAAGTTTCCCTTGGCGGCTAGAAGAGCTCATCTCCCTCCTCTGCTCTCCTGGTGTCTTCTGAAGACCAATTTCATCACTTCAAGTGTGAGAATTGGAGTGTGATCCTTGAAGAAGCATTTGAAGCGCCTCAAGGAAGCAGATCAAGTAGAAGCATCCGTTGGAGAAGATTTCAAGGAAGATCCCAAGTTCAAAAGTGCAGAGCATCGTTTGGGACTTCAAGAATCCAAGCTTCTCCCAATGAACTTCTACAAGGGAGTACAATTGAAGAACAAAGTCTTTCATACAATTCTTACTGTACTTCTGTTCTTCTGAGACATTTTGAGATTGTGCAAGTGCTTCTGCATAATTCTCATGAATGTTCTCATGTTCGACATGATCTGCTGCTAGAAGATCTATGTCTTGTGTTGGTGTCTAGCAAAGTCATTTGTGAGCCATTGTGCTCGGTTTGAGTTGTCGAACTCAAGTGGTTGTTGAGCAGTCTTGCTCAGGGATCTAGAGTAGTCTTACTCTAGAGTTGTGTGAGTTGTAAACTCAGGTGTTGGAGTTGTCTGGCTCCAGTGGGGTGTTACCCAGGTTGTTTAGTGAATCCTCACTGGGTGTGAGGGGTGGATGTAGGAATCACATGGGTGATTTCCGAACCACCTAAAAATCTCTGTGCACTTGTCTATCTGTGGTTTGATTCTATTATCCGTTAGATGCTTGCATAGGATCGCTTAAGATTCACTTAATCAACTGGTTTTCACATCTATTTTATCAACTCACTTAACATCTCATCAGATCTGTGTTTTTCACTGTTAAAATGCCTCTGATTCTAAAAGTATTTTTAAATTGCTTAAGCTTCCACATAAAGTGGCATAGATCTATTCATCCCCCCCTTCTAGATCTTATCCACACCTTTTCCTCGATCCTTCATTTGGGAGTACGTGGATGAGTTTTCGTGCATGGAACCCCCAATTTCCATTGTTTTCGACAAGATCCGGTTCACTTCAGGGTTTGGGTACAGCTTGGAGAGAGCACTGGGTTACAGAGTGAGACTGAGTTCAGGTACCACCCCAGTCAGGTGGGCAGTTAGAGAGGACTTTATACAACTTTGGACGATATGTTGAGACAGTGCTATTTAGAATGGGGTGGCACATGGGAGTCGCACCTTCCGATGGTAGATTTTGGATACAACATAGTTATCACTGGAGCATTGGAATGGCACCATCGGAGGCTTTGTATGGTCGACTTGTTGCAGGACACCACTTCCTGGTTTGAAGTGGGTGAGAGGCAGCTTTTTGGACCAGAGATGGTACAGCAGTATGCAGACACGATCAGATTGGTCAGAGAGAGGCTTCAGACAGCACAAAGAAGACAGAGGAGCTATGCAGATGTCTGCAGGAGGCCGAGGCAGGTGACCTTGTGTTCTTGCGGGTTTCACCAACCACGGGTGTCATGAGGCTTGGTAGGAAGGGAAACCTGAGTCTGAGATATATTGGACCTTTCCTTATTTTAGAGAGGACTGACAAGGTCACATACAGGTTGTGTCTTCTGGCAGAGTTGGCAGGAGTACACAGTGTTTTTCACGTTTCGCAGTTGAGGAGGTATGTTGCAGATCTGTCACCCATGTTAGATTACTCATAGCTTGAGGTAGCACCACATTTGTTAGTACCAGAGCACCCAGTCAGTGTTGTGGACCGCAGAGTGAAACAGTTGCACAGGAGGCAGATTCCGCTGGTCAAGGTTGTCTGGGAGAACCGTGTTGGTGGCCAGGCCATGTGGGAGCATGAGGATGAGATGAGAGAGCAGTTCCCTTACTTGTTTGGGTGATCGGTATGTTGTTTTTCCTTTATACTGCTTTCCTTTTTCAAAATTGAGTTTCTTTTAATTTTGAGGATGAAATTCCTTAAAGGTGGTAGAATGTACGACCCGGCCCTCTTGGACCCTTAGCCTTGTCCTCATGGTCCCGATGAACCACCCCTAGTAGCGACATTGTCGCGCTAGAGGAGCCGGACACTACATGTTTTTTATCGCAGCAAACTTGCCCGTCGCATTCTGGGGGCGACAAAGGTGAGCAACACATTCTTGTCACGACATCTGAAGGCGACGCAACTCCAATTTTCACCGTTGTCCTTTCTGTCAGAACAGCCTTGTCGGGTGTCAGGGGCGTACGATGTTGACGCGACCTAGCAGGCCACCACGTTAAGGTTTTCCCAATCTTCGAGGTTTGAGTGTTTTTGGGGTCGCGCAGGGGTAGGCGGTCGTGACATGGTCATGTACTATGATTATATATATTTAGTCCCTACTGAGCTTCTGTTGTGAAGCTCATCCCTTCTTTTCCAGGTGAGACTTCTGAGTAGCGGCAGCGCACGCGTCGGGCGAAAGAGATCGGGCGGTAGTCATCGTCCCCATAGCTAGCAGTGATATCCCCCTTCAATTGTACTTCACCCTCGGGGTATGCCCTTAAGGGCTCTATTCTTCCCCTCTTTACATGTACTCATTGTGTGTTGGTACAATACCTAGAGCGATACGCTGCGGTCTCGCACTTCTTTTTGCTTCTCGCACTTCTTTCTGCTTCCGCATGTTAGACTTTTGTTATAGCCCTTCCGGGTCCCCGGATCCGTGGGCAGCGAGTGCGAAAATCGAGACCTCGGCTTGGGCCGAGGGTCTAGTTCTTGGGGACGTTACATCAGCCATCTGCCTGAGAAGGCAACGATTTGAACCGTCGCGTTTTGCTGAGAACGCGACGGGATATCCCGTTGCTTTTCTCTCCGATGGTTCCGATTCGCGTAAAAGCGACCACTTTACCCGTCATGTTCTTGTTGAACGTGTCGATGTGGTCCGTCAAAATTTTCACTTGACTGTTAGCATTTGGCAGTTGGCCTGAAGGCGACGTATTGGGTCGTCCCGTTCTGGTCACGATGTTGGCCCAGTCGCATTTGGTTTGGAATCGTGACCACTAGAGTCGTCGCATTTTTAAGGCGACCTCTGTGTCTGTTGCAATTTGGCATCCGAGCTGTGTTTGTGATGGTTGGGTTGTGATGGTCTAGTGTTGACCTAGCCCTGGTTTACTAAGATGTTGTTAAGATGTTTATGTTGAACAACCTATCTCCATATATAAATATATATATTGGTGATAAACAAAACCATGGAAATATTTGACTAACATAATTTTCTGAAGTTTTTCAATAGGTATCAAATAAAATAATGTCTGTAAGTTGGTTACACTGATTTAATTTAGAATTCAAATGCATATGATTTATCTAATTCTACATCGACTACTGTTGTAAGTTCACATCGACTACTATTTTAACAACACATCAATTATAGTCTAATTAACTATTGACTATGTTTGAACATCAATTACCTTTACATCGATTACAATCTACTTAAACATCGATTACTCACAGATCGATTATGTTTCAACATTGATTCATTTAAACATCGATTTCACCTGAACATCGATTTCATTTAAAACATCGATTTCATTTAAACTCGATTACATTTCAACATTGATTACATTTCAACATCGATTTCACTTAAACATTGATTTCACCTAATCATTGATTACTTTAAACATCGATTACATTTCAACAATGATTTCACTTAAACATCTATTTCATTTAATCATCGATTACATTTCAAGATCGATTTCACTTAAACACCGATTACGGTTCAACATCGATTATGCTCACATAGACTTTACTTGAACATTGATTATGTTTAGACATCAACTGTATTTGAACATCGATTCCCTATGAACATCTATTCTGTTTAGACATCGACTATCTTTTGAACATCGATTCTATTTGGACATCGACTATCTCTGAACATCGACTCTCCTCAAACATCGATTATGTTTTGGGCTTTGATACCTTGATAATGACCTTACAATTTTGATATTGATTATGGTTTCAATAAGGTCTCATTAAATATGATAAAATTATGTTAATTATATTTTTGCCTCACAGTTCCATTCAAATTAATTTTGAAATGTTGAGTGTTTCAAATCATCTTGTAAATTGTTGCGTATCCTTTGCACTAGAGCATTTATTGTTCATCATTGTCAGAGTATCTATGCATGTCACCCTTTATTGGTTATCACTTTCATGACATATCATCTAGAACTTTAAATGATGATAGAATAGCGTTTCCTCTTTAGTATATCCTCCTGCGGTATGGTCCGTGACATTGACTGATAGTTTAGATACATTTGAGTTGTATATCTTCTAGCATTTATTGTCCGCAGGTTCCGATGGTCATACACGTTGATAACGCTTGACATATCGTGTTGACTGGAATGAAGAACATATCCACATGATCTCCCTCTCACCGTGTCTCTATCCAAGCATTTATCATCTGTACATTTTCTGCACTTCTTTCGATAGACCTGCTACAACTGTCAGAAGACACGTTTCAAGACAAGAGACAATGGACACTTTAATGGATACTTCCTCAAGAGAAGATAAATAGAAGTGTGTTGACACTATGGAAGATAACCATTTCGGATACAAAGACAGAAGAGCTCGATCATTCATTCAGAAAAAAGTTGATTGCTCTTAGCTCTCCACAAAGCATTGCTCCTCTATTTCTTCTAGTGCGTGAGAGCTTGTTTTAGATCTGAGAGAACCTCTTTTTAGTGTAATTCTTTTTGTGTCTTAGTTTCTGCCTCAGATCAAGCTCTGTATTGTTGCTATTAGCTTGGTTTAGGGGCCATCACTGTAGATACCCATTTCTGGCCCATAAGTCGAGCCAAATTCCTTGTCATATCATTGATGCCCCTGGCTCATCATCGCCTAGCTGGCTTTCTCAGATCATGGCATCTTTCTCATTAGTTCATCGCCCTGGTGGGTTCTTCCTAGTCATATCAATCAGTCTTCATCATCATCTCGTAGATCTCTGAGTCGGGAGTTCAATGCCTCAAACCAGACGCCAATCCGATACCCATACGAGGAGATCAGACCCTTTGTATGAGCCATATGTTGAAAGTTCATGAAGGCGACAATGTCCCTGTCTCGTTCTGATTCATAAGGCAATATCCTTCATGTCGCGTTCCTCCTCACATCGATTTGCCTTCTAGCCTAAATCGATCTTCTTCAGAAGGAGACACCTCGATATGTCACGTTCCTATTTGGCATTTTAATTCCCTGAAAAAGCACCAAAAAATGCTTAAAAGCTTTCCTTCTATGGAAGGCAACGTATCGAGGCGTCGCAATCTGATAGTGACCATGGGGCTGTCACGTTCTGGTTTTCTATGCAACGTGGCCTTTCCTAGTCAGACTTGGACCACTACTATTCATGAATAATCCATCTTTAGTAGGTCTAGAGGTGTCCAAATCTTCCAAACTCGAAGGAAACCTTCCTAAGGGTGCCCTTCCATGTTCTGACTCCTCTTGCACGAGCACACTTACCCAAAGTCAGATTATGCCCCATTATTCTCCTTCTGGCCCGTTCAGGAATAAACACCTATAAATCTCTCATAGGGCACAGTTTAAGGCAAGGGCGACGTCTACTACTTCCTCTCCTAGAGATCTTCGAGTTCCCAGAAGACCTCTCAACCTCCAGACGACTAGGAAGTGCCCCCCAAGGTCATTTCTTCACATCTACACTTTCTCTCTCATGTTCTTCTTGATTTTGCTCTTCATACATGCATGTTTAGAATAATGTTTTTGTAGATCGGCATTAGAACACTCCACACACACCTAGTTTAATCATCCAAAGGTGTTAAAACCCCACCCCCATGTGAGTTCCTCCCATTATTTCATGTTATTTTGTAAGGCCCTTGATTTTCACCTTGTTTGTTTAAATATATGTATGTGCGTATAAGTATACTATTGATGTATAGATTATTGTGTATAAGTATTTATTGATATAAATTGTATGAATTAGTATTATTGATATGTACATAGTATATTCAATTATATTTATATATTTAAGTGTGTAGTGTTATAAATTCTGCATAATAAAGTGAGTTTTGTCGGCCATCGGCGTCCACATCGGCTGACGCTGACCAGGGGTAGGCGGCAATATCGTGGACGCCCATTTTGGATAGGCGACCATGGATATGGACGCCAATATCCCAGACCTGTTACGTTTCTAGATCCGGAAACGCCTCCGAAATTTAGCCTCTTGTTTTGGAAACCTTTCCAACGGCTCTGAGACTTGCCCCTTTACCTATCCGACCCCAACCCTTTATAATATCCAGATTTCGGCCAGATCCACCCCTTTGGCTCTTGGGTCAAAAATCACTCTTTCTGTGCAAAAACCCTAACTTGAACCCGAATGATCCGGCTTCGGGAGGCTTCGTCTGGCGATCTACATCCACCGGTGTCAACCTTGAACATCCGGGAACGACTCCCACGCTGGTGTGCTGTGAGATCAACATACAAGATCCGAAGAAGGAGGGATTGGAGACTCTTGGCACAGGCCGAGGAGGGCTTCTCCCGGCTTAAATCATCGTTTGTAGATTTACAGAAGCAAGTACCCCATTCACATTACCCTACATATGTCTAGTATGTCCCAGGAATTTTTCAGATTTTTCCTCGTGTCCTGGAACCCCCCTTTCAAGTGATTTGTTGGTTTTCAGTCTGTGTTTTTGCAGACAGGATATTAACGGAAAGATCCCTTTCCGGTATATCATGTGTTGGCAGCATCATTATGCCGTTAACCTATAGACGCTACCCCATGCCGTCTAGTCTCCAGACTGCAGCAGTGTGCAAGTCTGTCCTTATATGAACAAATTTTCGAGTTTTTCCGCATGAGGATATGCCAGTAAAATTTCATATAATATGTAAATATATATGTTTGGTTTGTACAATGAGTTATTGTGCATTTTGGAATTTTCGCTAATTATTAGAATTCTTGAATGTGCTACCACAAAATTTAATCTTGGAAAATGTTGTTTATGAAATATGTGTAGAATTTAATTGCCATAAATTTTCTGTACATTGTTCATAAGATCTAATGCATGATATAAAAATTGAGCAATTATAATATCTATACAGTTTATTTAAATTTCTGAACCGAAAAATATTTTAATATGTCTACTCAATGTATAAAAAGTTAAGAATCATGCTAGACTAGTTAATTGCTAAAATTGTGATAAAATTTTACTATCAGTATTCATGCATGAAATAAATTGTGATCCGAATGAAAATTTGTGTCAGTTTGGCTATTTTTTACAGTTGATAACCCATGTTAGAATTTTAGAAAATAGTGTAACTCAGAAAAATACAATTTTGATATGCGTGATGGTTAAACTTTGATGAATTTCTGGTTAAATTTCTGTACTGAACAAATGATAGTAGCTATATAAACTTGCTTTATGTTAGATATTAATAATTAATACATGTTAATATGATTAATGTTTAATTCTGCAAAATTTCAGCATGATTAGAATTGTTGTAAAAATTTGATTAATACTGAAAACAGTAGTACCATGCTAGGTAATACTGAAGAATGTAAATATGTGAACATAAGATGAATGTGTAATTGTTGTATTTAGAAATGTGGGGAATTGAGAAAATGTATTAATGTGCCAATGTTGACACTGCTACCTTAGAGGGCTGTGGAACTGTACTGTGGTAAAGTCCCCACGAGAAGTTCAAAGTGTGTGATGTCCCATGGTATTGGGATAAATCCTGGAGGCAACAAGTATCGCTGGTTAGGGTGGAGAGTGCTTCTCCCGTTTCTCCGCAGTAACTAAGATTAATCACTGGAATGCCTAGGTGATTGATATGTGATGTGATTAGTGTGTGTCCTTCTAAAGTGGTTTGGGTATATGTCACGGCATTAAGAAAAGTGAAAATGTGTTTAAGTGAAAGAAAATGTGTAATTGTGGACCTGTGTAAGTGAATATGTGTTCATGAAATTCTTATGAAAGCATGCAAAAATGATAATTTCTTGTGAATGTGACATGATAGTAGTAAAACAGCGAGCTTCTCACTAATATAAATGTGTTAACCATGTGTAAAATTGTCTTAGAATTCATGTTAAATTAGTTGTTATGAGATGTGTAAATATTGTGTAAAATGATCACAATGTGGCTTATGAATGATGAATGAAATCAGTTTTAGCATAATGAAAGTGTGCAAAGCATGTGATAGGATTAGTTTATTGTGTAAAACCTAAATCCCCTGCATAAAATGTGTAGAATCATGAATAGGCTTTTATTTGAAAAATTGTCACTTCCATGCATTATGTGTAAATGATGTAGCATAAGGTTATGGATATTATTTGATGCATGTATGTTTAGTGTGCTGGTGTTACTTGTTGAGTTCTTTTGAACTCATTCTTGCTTCGGCGTACAGTGTAGACATTTCTACTCTTCCGAGGGAGATCGTTAGGAGCGACTCAGAGCGAGAGTAGGAGATTGTTGTGGAGTTAGCCTTGTACTTTTCCATACTTCATCGTATGTATTAAAGACTCTGCGTAGTCTCATATGGACATGCATTTAATTATTTCAGTTATGAATAATTAGCTCTCTTTTCTTCTATACGGACTGTGAATAGAATGTGGATGATGGAATAAGATTTCTTTCAGTTCTTTAAATTCCGCTGTCATGAGATATATAATATTTGTGTATGTTTCAGCCTATTGTACTAGTATTGGTAAATGTCCCACTGTGTGATACCTTTTATATCATCATGGGTTGGTGGAACCGTACCGATATAAGAGGGTCACTACAGAGATTGGTATCAGAGAACTCAGGCTGTATTGTACATAAATGTGCATATACCATCATCTTCATTGTATACTAAGTCAGTGTATTGTCCATATAGATAAAGTAATTGTTTAGAAATTAGACAGTTTAGTTCTAATGGTGATTTTCGTTTTACAGGATATGGCTTCGCGTGGTAGGCGTGGTGTTCCTGCTCGTGATGGCGAGCAGAGGAGAGAGGAGCCTCGCGTGAGGATCAGGGTGAGCACAGGCCCTTGCACACCCCATGGTCCTGTACTTCCTCCACCGCCACCAGTAGACTATGGATTGTTCATGCAGGGTTTGGTGCAGGCCAATGCAAACGCAGGCCCACACTCAGGCTGCACTCTAGGCTCAGTTGGAGGCTCAGGTTAGAATAATAAGATAAAGTAGTCTGTATTTTTAATGCATGATTGTATGTTATATGTGTTAATTTTGTTGCTTTGTTGTAGCAGGCTCAGGTACCAGTTCCCCAGGCTGACCATGGTGGACCTCCATCATGGAAATGTTCCAGAGGATGTCGCCACCTTCTTTTAAAGGGGAGAGCGATCATTTAGCTGAGAACTGGATGAGGGGAGATTGAGAAGATCTTCCGGGCCATTAGGTGCGCTGAGGACGACATGGTTACTTTAGCCCCCTATATCTACAGGTATGTGTAATCTAATCTAGTGGTTATTACTTTAAGTATAAATTGTGTTGGTTAGTTATCATGGATGGTTTTGGCAGGAGCGAGCCGATGTATGGTGGTCCTCGTTGTTACGTACTCGGTTCGAGGATGGTGCCGTGGAAATCGGATGGGATGAGTTCGTGAGGCTTTTCCGAGCCAAGTTTGTTCCGGAGCACGTCCAAGACAAGATGGAGCAGGAGTTCCTCTCGGTGACTCAGGCTCCATGACCGTGCTGGAGTACGAGGCCAGGTTTGCCGAGCTATCAACGTACGCCCCTCATATTGTAGCTGATGAGTGCATGAAGGCGAGAAATTTCGTGATGGGTCTGAAACCATCACTGAGGACGAGGTTGGGCTTTCGACCATCTACTCTCGAGCAGGTGCTCAGCGCGGCTGTCGGCAGGAAGGGGAGATGGAGCAATATCTGGAGGAGAAGAAAGGCTTCTCAAAAGAGGGCCAGCAGCTCCTTTCCAGAGACAGGAGAGGAAGAAGGCGACTTCCAGTCACCGCACGTCCTGTGGCATCAGGCATTGTCAGGTATCCTCTCAACGTTCCCCTAGTGGTAAGAAGGAGTGTCCTCACTCGGAGGCCATGGCGGTACGGAGTGTTTTGGCTGTAGCAGGAAAGTGCTTAAAGTGCGGGAGCAGTGATCATAAGATTAAGGATTGTCCGAGCTTCAGCAGGGAGCCCAGCGGGGGCCAGCCCCAGTGTCAGCAGCAGCGCGCCAGCGACAGGACGACCAGGGAGACCTCGAGCCCCAGCTCGAGTGTTTTGCGTTAGCTCGTGAGGACGCCGAGTAGGCAGATCATGTCACCGAAGGTACGGTTTTTGTAACGCCCAGAATCCGCATTACCAGTACCCGAATTCTGACCCGGTAACCCACGAGACAAGCTCGGAAGGGTAGGAAGTGAAAGT